>JARQZK010002301.1:167500-197082 GCA_030704885.1 Cynegetis impunctata | reverse complement strand
ATCTGTGAACTTAGGGAAATAGCAGGTACAAGAACAAGGGTGCAGTTTACTGCCGAGTTTATGATGGGCTCAAAGAAATTGACCGCCTAAGGACACATCTTCTTGTTCATATTGGATTGTTAAATTCCAAATTTGCTGGAACATTTAGTTTATTTTTAGATTTTCAGTGTCACACGCAACAATAACCTAATTCTGGGTAAAAGGTTATTTTGTTGGCCAACAAATTTCTATGTATTATATGGACAATGGAGATATGTATAAAAATGACATTTTTATAGTTTAAATTTACAAATTTGGCAATATTGTTACTCAAACATTTTGTATAGTTCAATTAACTCATCATATTTCTCTGAGTGTATATCCTTAATCATTGAATTGATCGAGTGAGTGAAGGTGAAACAAAATTGGAAAATATTACTCGAACTGTTTTTTTCAAAGAAAAAAAGTAGGTAGGAATTCAACAACATCTAAAGTCGATACGAAAAAGGAAATATTTCGAGTTCTCTAGGAGCCGAGTGATATAAAATACCGACACAGTTACGTTTATTTATTAATGATGTGTTGGTCGCCGTAGTACTGTTAACAGAAACTGTATATCGCTAGAGAATTTTGTTATTAAGTAATTAGTCCTGATGAAACTGAAAAGGGAACCGGTATATAAAATAGAGCTCCTACAAATCGTTGTATCGTCGACGAATATCCTACTATTTACATAATATTATGAACAATTCGCAGGACGGCCTCCACAGTCGTGACTCACAACTGAAATTAACTGTAACTATTTGCCTTATACCGTTGCCTGTCAAGTTTCACGCGTCACTTTCAGACTAGAAGCAAAAACCGTTTGTTTTTGAAGGTGAACGAACCTCTATACATCACAGATTCGATTTTATTCGTGAACAGTTAATATTCCTATTTGATATTATCAGATTTGAACTTAAGCTTGATGTGTCGCTTGCAGGTGAGATTTTCTTTATGGTCACTTCTATTACCACTTTAGATTTGGCGCCATTAAACAATATCTGATGGATTTAGGCTAATGCTGATATTTGTGTATTTTGAGGTGTAATGTATATATGTGTTTTCACAGATGTGTGGATAATAGTATATCTCTACAATAGAACGCATTTATTGCATATAACTGTTTACCAAGAAAGAGTTCACGTAACAATTAGTGGATCCAACACTCTAGAAGCTATTTAATGAAAAGTAATTTCTTTCTTCTTTGGTTGTCGATAATAAACAATGAATTTACCTTTTTTGGAGCAATATGCATGTGCAAAAAATCTATGAAAAAGAAGAAAAGAAAATTTCGAGGTTCTGCTCAATATCCTTAAACTCCACAGCTCCTACTCAAACCGTTAAGCGATCTATGGTTTCAAATAAACTGAGCAGTTTAGTTGGAATTATCATTTTAGTAAGAAATCAAATATTAATAGTTGGTTTCATGCCCATTTCTCTTATATAAACTACTTACAAGAAAACTCTGATGACATTGGAGAAGTTTCATGCTATTATAAATATTATATTCAACGCAATACTATTAAAATATAGACCAAAAAAAATAAATCACTGAACAATATTTTGAAATCCATCAATAAATGACTTAGAAATCGATTGTTGAAGTTTCCTATTTTAGTATGGTCTCTGGTTTGCCTGTGACGTCATTCGACCTATCTAAGATCGCCGCACCACGAATCATTCATGTATGTATTAGTTTCAGAGTCCCGCCAGGGCTCTTGCTTTGTTCGTGTTATTTACGTTAAATAGCCGTTTGTTAAGTTTTTATTTCATGTATAATGGAAGAAGGCATAACAGAAGAACATACTATTGAAAATTAAATGTCCGCTAAAAACTGAAACCATGAAAAAAACATCAACAATGCAAAATTGACAGCGAAATGTGAAGCTCCAGTACAACTAAAAATGCACTTCGCGACTAAGTGAAAGGCCTTTTTTAACATTGCTAATGCAGATTTTTAGACATCTCAAATAATTGATGTTTATGAAATCAAATATTTCATTGTATTACAATGTTTATACTCTGGCCACGTCAAAACCTATTTCATTGCATTTGAAGATTTTTCGATACTTATTTCAATACAGTCCAAAATACTCACTGTAGTTGAATATTTTTTTCTAAAATATATCGATAACTTTTTACACATTTCTTCGATAGGTGGAAAATATATTACAATCAAATCATGAAAAACATACTAGTCGACCATGGTCGATTTCATACATTACATAAAGTGAACAAGGAAAATTCTTCAATAATTTTAAAAAATTATCAAACAACTTTCCAAGGAATCATATACACCACTGTTGTAGAGTAGATATCTTCATATCAGGAGGTACGTGTTTGGGCGACGAATTTCTGCATTTTCAGTCTAAGCGGTGAATTGTTGTTTCCCAATATCTTTGGTGGGATGGCGCTCTGGATTGTTATTTATCCATTGTTACTGACCACGATTTGTATTGGGGAACAATTAGAAATTTGTTAATTCACTCCGAGTCAGATAAGCTGCACTGATGAGATCTAATAAGATCGAAACAGCTGTATGCAGATTTTGGGTCGGGGTGACTTGACAATTTCTATAATTCACCGTTCGATTGTGAGTGCAAATTTTGCGTTGCTGAATACGTATAACCAGCTTCCTTGGAAAGTTGTTTGATAATTTTTTAAAATTATTGAAGAATTTCCCTTGTTCACTTTATGTAATGGAAAATATATTAACTGTTCCATTCGGTCAGCTATTAAGGGAAAAGTTTTATTGAATATTTTACTAACTGAGCTTTTACATATATCAAAATCTATAGCCAGATGCAAATAGGAATCGTATAAATGAATTTTCTTCAATGATATTAAAATATCTCCTACTGGACTAGCAACCCGTTCATCGTGAGAAAAAAAAAATTTCTTCTGGCAACCCCATATAAAAAATAACGTTTTTAGTTATTTTGTTTATGTCGTTGAGATATTGTGTCTTAATTGTATTTGAGAAAGAACTAGCTGAACTTGTACTGTTCTGAGAAATTATTGATGCTTTTGAAGAAGAACTGCTAAAAGAGGAAAGTCTTGATGGAGAGTGCTGAGGAGATTCATGAACGATTTGGAAGCACTTATTTCCTGTACCTTTCGCACTGTTCCTTCTTGTGATTGATTGCACTGATTTATTTTTCTATGAAGTTTTGATTCTTTTTTTTTTGAACTCTTTGGTTTCTCCTTTTATTTGGATGATTATCTGATTCTGTAAAAGTAATGTGTACTGGTAGCGGATCCTCCGTTTCATTTAACTCCATTTTATCACACTCAATCATTTCAAAAGATTGTAACGAAGATGATTTACTTGAAGTCGACGGTACCTCTTATGTTTTTAAGTTTTCATAAAATACGATTCGAACGGCGCAAGTGACATTTGTACGTACTGGGCGAATACGCGCTGTGTCCTGTGTCGTCTAGGTCGAATGACGTCAGACGATAGAGCGCCTGTGGAACGAAATTATTCTTACAGGCACAACTTCAGAGTCCCATAACTTTTTTATTATAGAGATATTTTATTGATTCTTTCAGGTTTTTGTTTTATTTTACTTAAATTTTTATAATCAATCCATTGAAAAATGGAAACTTCTTCATTGATAGGTATTTAAACTATCAGAAAAGTATACCAAAACTATAATAGTCAACAATAAATAGTAAGTCTAGCACAATATACAAATTCAACTGAAAGTAAATAAAAAAAAAGCGCAAATAAATGTCACCGGTTTGTCCACTCTTGACCTCGAATTTTGGCAGATGTCAGGCATTCAGAAAAATTCAAATAATTTAAACAAACCTACTCCAAATTGAAAAGTGAAACACATTTGAGGAAATCTCAGGAAGTTTATAGTAACCTTGTGATAAATCGTATATCGGACAAAATTTACATAAAAGACTGAAACTCCACAAACAAGCAAAAACACAAACAACAGCACTGATAAAATATATGAATACTGAGAATCACAAGTGCACCAAAATTTTAAAAATAGAAAAAGATCAGAAACGCGGAGAAATTTTGCATATTCGAAAAAAATCTTCTGAGTTCATCAATAGTAAAACTACTAAAAATATTCACGTGAAATGTATACGTATGATGATAATTAATCTGACAAAAAAGATGAATCAATCTTTTTCCGATTCTTCAAAATTTCATTTCGCACATTTCTGTGGTTTTCCTTACCACCTAGGATTATTAGACCTGACTGCTAACATTGGACTGAATAGCACAGCATCAGTGAAAGAAAGACGAGTAAATATATATACATATATATATATATATATATATATATATATATATATATATATATATATATATATATATATATATATATATATATATATATATATATATATATATATATATATATATATATATATATATATATATATATATATATATATATATATATATATATATATATATGTATAACATATATATGTATATGTATACATATATATATATATATATATATATATATATATATATACTATATATATATATATAATATATATATATATATATATATATATATATTATATATATATATATATATATTATATTATATATATATATATATATATATGTATACATATATATATATATATATATATATATATATATATATATATATATATATATATATATATATAACCTACTTGGTGATTGATTGATTCTATCAAAGCAAGACCGGAGTCTAACGTCAAATGTTAATTGTAATAGCTGTTTGCTCCTTATCGGATAAATCAAATGGGTCGACTGGATAATAAGGGTTATGATAAGAGATTTTCTGCCAAGTATGTTCTATATGAGGTAAAAATGCAGGTCTTGATGCGATGTGTTACATTTAATCTCGGTAACGAGTGAAAAAATAGAAATACCACATGTTTCATTTCATCAACAAGGTAAAAAGGCGGGTTGTTTAAGTTATGGGAACTAATTCATGCAGCCGAGATCGAACGATACACATGTATCGTATGCAGTATGATATGTGATATCAGATAAATTATAAAAAAAAGGTGCGCTGGAGTTCAGAGGATGCATACTGGCCCAGAATTAACCTTTGTAAGTTTGCAAGCAGTGACTCACCTACGCCATAAGGAAACGTCTCAGAAAACCACGTATCAGACCAGTAGATTTCGGGGTTTGAATTTGCTATTTCTCGAATGCTAATAAACGAGTGTTGCATATTCTATAGAATATATAATATTATGTAGTCAGCTATTAGTCTGAGGAATTCAAAGTTCATTAATTTTTACGAATTTACTGAGTGTCACAAGAAAATTATTATCCTTGGCTTAAACCATCGACCAAGTGTGAAACATATCTAGTGGGCAGCATCGCCAATGAGTCAGAAGTAAATATTTTATCAGTACTTGAAAAGAGAAATTGGTGTGTGGTACGAATATTTCTCGAGACAAACCTGCCAATTTCAATTATTGTATCTTTCGACCACAAGAAAGAAAACCAGCTCTAATGAAGATTGTATTGTTCTTTATCGCAATTGGACGAGCCATCCACAATAAATGATAATCCCGGTATGGTACCCATGAAACCAAGGACAACGTAAAATATATTTGATCACTGGACAACTACAAAGTAAAAATAGAATACGATAATCTAGTGTTAGGTTATAATAAATTGAATATTTCATTTTCTCATACAGATAATGGAAATCATAAACATTTATTAAAATATAAAGTCAATAATATCAATAAAAAGTTTCATCCATCAACAGAAATATCGTAAAAAGCTCGGGCTGATTAATGCTTTAGGTACAGTGTGGTAGGCTCTAACTGATAATCGCATGATCAATCGGATGCATGAAGACAAAATTCTACTCAAGAAAAAGTAAAGCAGAGTCATGAAAAGTCAGGAGAAACTTTGGAGAAAGTCAAATTAGTTTAACTGAAAATGCTTAAGTATCCAATTATTCGATGAGATAGAACAAATAGGCGGGTGGCTACAGGGCTCAAACAGTAAAATTAATATTATTTTCAATTGTTATTTCAGCGTTCCACCATCTTATTATTTCTCTCGATAATTATATCGATATAATTGATGAAATTCTAACAAATACCGAAAATGCAATATATTTTGTTCAAGCTCTTATCCTACATACCGATGTATTAGATAACTGAAGAATTTTGAAAATCAGATAGAAGAAACAAAATTGTCGTTTAATTACGACGAGTATGTTAAAAACTGTTACTCAATAACAAAAATTAAAGCTTACATACTTGAGAATAATATATTATTTTTAATTGATATTCCGCTCGTAAAAAAAATTCTTTATAGTAACTATAAATTATTTCCTCTTCCGATTAGTCAAAATAACTCAAACTACTAAATTATAATTCCAAAAATAAACTCCTCATCCTAAGTGAAACCTTTTGTTCATCAATGGACACACCTTATATTCAAATAAATCCATCAATGGAAATTTTATGTGAAGAACAGAGTTTCTAGAGTAAAATTAGTTATGTTACCGAATACTAAGTTAACAGAAAATATTCGAGAAAAACAATCATATAACAATCAATTGCAAATTAAATTAACCTTAGTGATTTTGAAAATTTTGAAAACAATCACGAAATACATCAAACTAACGAAATTGAATATTTCATATAGACAATATAAGTTCATCAATAGTTTTTCTTCATGGCTTGATTTTGATACCTAATTATAATTTAATTCTTGATATCTAAATACAATTCTTGTATTATGAAGAATTCAGAAACTATGAATAACCCCCTGAAGGAAATAGAAAAAACAATTGTCGCTGAAAACCCTAATTTCTTCTTTTGATGATGGAGGTATTACATATTCTCTTCTCGTAGAATATAAACGTAATATTGTGTAGTCAGCTATTAATAATTGTTGATCTTTGAATTTCTTAGAATTGCAAGTAGGGATTGAAGCGACTTCGTCCCCTGACTAATTTGTCTAGATAATAATCATTATTACTCTTGAGCTCGTAATTTACCATTTTTCTGTTTGATATTAATGAAGTAAATAATTTTCAAAAATACTTTGTTTGCTGAATAACGTTTCGCGCATGGCAGATATTTTCATGAAAACATCATTCAGGTGCTGACGGAACTGATTTTATATTATATTTGATATGTTCTTTACATCATGAATAATAATCACAGAACATCTTGAGAAAAGCTCTCTTAAAACGTTCTGCAAATACCTATTAGTGTGGTGCTAGAGACGAGAGAGCACTTTCATTTCTGGCTGTGCTTGTTGCTATAAAATAAAGCTTCAGAACATGCACCAACTGTAGGATACCTCATAACTATTTTGTCACTGCGTTTGCGTTTGAACATCATACTCAAATACCACGCAAAATAATTATTTGATTATAAATCTTCGTAATAGTAATTTACTCAACTTCAAGTCGAACGAGTCGTTCATAATTATTGAATAATAACTTCAACCCATACCTTTTTCAGTTCAAAATGTCCAATCGTAGATAAGGAGTTGGAAACTAATTGCTGTTATCAATAGTATAGTTTTTGAGGTTATTTTCTGCTCAAATAATCCTATTTTTTTATAAAAATATTTTTCGAATGTTCGTCAAATTTGTTCGTTCTTGAATCGAAATAGATTTTCTGCAAAGTTTTATAATTCAAGGGGATATAGAATAAGTTACAGATATAAAATAAGTTTATTGTTTCTGAATATAATGATTTTGATTATTTCACATTCATGAAAATAGTAATTTGAAAAACTAGGTACACAAAATAGAAAATAGATTACTTTTTTTAATATAGTGAGCTATAGGTAGAAAAATTTGCTGCCGAGTTGAACCTACTATTTTCTCGACGATTTATCAGAAAATGCAAATTTTGGTTCTGCTGTTTGCCTTCTCATTCTCTCTAGCATTTGAACTTTGTGTTATCGTGCATAAAACAAGAATCTCCGCATCATAAGTAGCAACAAAATCATTTCGCTGAATGGTACTACACTTTCAGATGATTCCTTTCAACTGAACTTTTCATGGTGGTTATCCCCAATTTGAAATGTGATATCTGAAGTTATTTTTCACGCAGAAAAAACTATCAAAATTTTGGTAAATTCAGTCAAAATTTTAGCACTTCCAGCTTTGGTCATGGTCAGCTTCTGCTGATTTCGTTATAAGGTTGAACTTTGATACGTGGATTGACTTTGCAGTTAGAATTACACACTGAGTGTGTCAACTGAGTTTTTGAGGATTTTCCAACACTGCCCATCCCCTCAGAAAATCTTGATGCAGTTGGACTGCTGAAAGTTTGTAGGTAAATTCGGCTGATGTGTGGGAGGTGTGTTGGAAATTCAAAATGTTTTTTCTAGCCACAACAATTAATAGGTAAAAACTTCATGTGTTTTTGCTGGTATTCAAGCTGTATCTCTTCAGCACCTCCAAGTTGACCCAGGAGGTTAATAATTTGTATGTAAAAAATTAGAGAAAACCCGCTTTTTTGTATTAGAATGGTGAATTGGCAATAAAGTGATTACTTCATTTTCATTTTCGAAACTCATTTCATTCCACCATATTTGTTTAAATATATCATTTATATAATGTATGGCTGTAATTCGGCGTGTTTCAAAATGGGTGTTTTCATTTTTCCACCTTATTGACTCTAATATTTCAATTGATATATTTTGAGTATTCATTTTGGATTTTCCAACCCAAACCTCAACATTTTCGTTGATAACACTGGCATAGTCAGAATTTAAATCATTAAAACCTATTTATAATTAGTTCAAATACAACGTATTTCATCACACCGTTTCATCATTCAGATCCAGATATTTTAATGTCATATTGCTGTAATAAAAAATTCCGAAATGACTATAAAAGCTGTCGATTGGAGAGACAGAGATATAATTCATAAACGAAATAAAGACTTTCATTCAAGCGTCGAAAAAGAAAAATATTCTTTGGATCACTTAAAAAACGGTCAAGTGCTAATGAAATGGCACTCAGAAGGTTTCACACCCAAGATTATCATAGTCATATAATACGAATATTTTCTGTTAGCAGATTTGGGAGCGTATGGGTTTAAGCACAGCTTTATTGCGCTCTCAATCGTTCATAAGCGAATTCAATATTTCGAGTAATTTTCAACTGACTCATGTCATGCAACTTTAAAAAACACAATTTGAAATTTTGAATCTATGTGTGAGTAGCGGATGATGAATCTATTTTATACCAGAATACTTTTCAATACTCAATGCATGAGATACATCAATCAAATAAATGATATATAAATACATATACAACCAAATATTAGCAATTTGTTTACAAAATTATTTGTTTTCACTTTATATATATAAATATTTATATATGTATATATATATATATATATATATATATATATATATATATATATTTATATATATATATATATATATATATATATATATATATATATATATATATATATATATATATTTATATATATATATATATATATATATATATATATATATATATATATATATATATATATATATATATATATATATATATATATATATATATATATATATATATATATATATATATATATATATATATATTTATATATATATATATATATATATATATATATATATATATATAGTATCGTGGGCACCCGATTATCGCTATGTTTATTTATTGAATAATAGATTCATTGAAATATATAAACAACGTTTAAGTGTAACTAACTGAAATATAAAATACGGAAAAGGAGGAATATTACTTAAATCACCAAAATACGTGAATATCAAAAAGTTTTACTTTTGGGACATATGGGGATTCATTAGGTAGGTACTATTCAGAATTAATTTCATATATATATATATATATATATATATATATATATAAAATCAAGTACTAGGACATTTATTTGAAACTAATCCTAGCGGAGCTGGTATAACCAGCTCTGCTAGGAGGTTTGTTTGATTAGTTTCAAATAAATGTCCTAGTACTTGATTTTATTGCCACGAACGTGTTTCGATAACACGAAGAATTCTGTTTTCTATTCATATATATATATATATATATATATATATATATATATATATATATATATATATATATATATATATATATATGTATAAATGTTTATATATATTTATATATAAAATATATATATATATATATATAAAAAAATATATATTTATATATATATATATATATATATATATATATATATATCCGTCGTTACTACGTGATAATTTAACATGATGAAAAAAAACAAAACTTGAATTTACTACTTTTTTTCTCACAAAAATACTACGAAAATATAAAACTGCGATTGCAATTTCGAACACTAGAGCCTGCCCGATGATGGTCTAGTGACCGAAATTGCAATCGCAGTTTCATAGTTTCAAAGTATTTTTGTGATAATAAACGTAGTTAATTGAAGTTGTATGTATTTGAAACAATTCAATCAGTCACAATGAATTAAAATGATTCAGTGGAATGTTCTAGAAGAGCTCGATCATCTGAAAATGTACCCATCATTCTTGTGTTTTATTTATTCGGAAGAATAAATAGAGGAGTTTGATGAATTATTTAATTGTGCTCTTCAGAAGAAAGAGTAGATGGTGTGTTTGTGATATTTCTGAGAGAATTGATTTCATTTTATTTGAGCTATTGAAAAATGTTTGTTTCAATTTGAAAAACTGTTATATTGAATTTATTACATACAGGTAATTTTTTAAATTTTATTATGTAACCACAGCAACAGAATTTCAATAAATGAAAATAAGTAATATATAATGTTCTTTAATGTGGAGAACTTTTCAATTTTACGGCGTGGACATATTCAAGTTTTCTGAAAATTTTCAGTTTGAAACTGATAAAAACGTTTGAGTACTAGAGCTCAGTCACTGCGCCGTATTTTTCAAGCGTAGTGCATATCGTCAAAATGCGATTTGAACGAATTGAACGAATTGGAGAAACTCCTTTAATAGCAAATGAAAATGAAAATTTGAAAATAATTTAATTTTTTGAAAACCAAAGGAATCGTGAAGTCTTTCACGTATTGGGGAAGCACTTTTCAATAGAAAAAAAAATTTAAAAAATTTACCAAAATTTCGACAGTTTCTTTCTTCCTCGAAAACAACGCCGAATACAAAATTTAAGCTAATTTGATTTGACGGTAGCTGCTTGAGATGCCAATATGTAACTATTGTTCAGAAATCCTTCGATTCACAATAATTAAGAATTAATGGAAATATTGATTACTTCTGAGAAATAGGAATTGTTCACACATTATTTCAAAAGTTTTAATTCATTCCGATAATTATTCATAATTATTTCCTCCCTGTCAATAGCACAGTTTGAATTAAAATTGATGCTCTATTCGTTAGATATTTGTATGAGGCCTAACAAATTGTAAGTCTATCCACTAGCCACCAATCCAATGGATTAATTAGATATTGTTCACGAATGACATTAAGAATATTTTATTTTTTTCTTCAAGAAAGAACTTCGATACAACTTCAAAGTTGAAAGGTTTTAAATTATCACGCTAATTAGGGTATGAAGTGATATATAGTCATGGTTCATTGTTCGCAAATACAAAAAGTAGATGGCCTTCTTGAAAACCTAAGATATTATCAGATTCAACAGACTTCCGCATATTCGAAAGCAAGTCACATTTTTTGGTCCCAACAATTCCCGGTGGTCAATAAAAATCGGTTCCAATATACTTAAGTCGGTATTCATAGGAGAAGTCTGACGCACGATAATAATCGAATGACATTTTTCCATTGGTTAAACGGGTGCCACTCCTTTGTAAGAATTCAACCAAGTAGGCAGTTTTTTCTTTGATTAATCGTTCGCTGAAATCTTGATGAAACTTGTTTCAGTATTTCTATAAAGAAGAGGTATTTTAAAATTGAACATATGACAAAATTTCATTATATTATAAGATTATTTCATAAATAAACTTTTGAAAATGGGCATATCCTCAATTTCGTATATGTTGTAGGTACCTACTTGCCACATCTTTTGCCACCAGATTCGTCAATGCATCTTTCTGCCACTTTCCTCCCCAAAGTTCAAAATTACCAAACTTTCGAACGAATTTATCCAAATTGTGACAGTTATGTGCATCAAGTTACAACCCACATTTCAGCTCATTTGATCTGATGGTGTTCACTATAAAAATATGAACATATTAGACATATAAAACAATGGAAAGAGGTTCAAGAGGTCTAACAAAGATATGAAAACTCGTGAGCAACAGAGCTCCATCACTAAACTCGTATTTTTCGCGCAAAATGCATCGCGTCGGTATTCCATTCTAACGAATTATATTTCAAAAAATCACTCCTAAAAAGTGAACCCAATTAAAGAGTGAAAAATAATTTATTTTACTGAAAAAAAATCACGAAATGCATCGTGGTTGAGGAAAAAAATTGAAACCAACGAAAAAACGCAACACAACATCAACTCAATCCACATACCAAATTTCAAACCTCTGAAAAAAAAATTGCGAAGTGCATCGCGTACTGATCTCAAGTCAACATAAACTCAATTTACGTACCAAACTTCAACCCTCTAACTCAATCAGCAGAAGCTGTAGAATTCGGCAATTTTTCAAAAGCCATGAGAAAACAAGAAATATCTACTTAAAAACGGCGGTGATTGAAAAAGTTCAATCAAATTTTGATAGTTTCGATCTGCAATGAAAACAATCCCAGACAAAAATAATTCAGCACATTTGGTGTGATACGAACCGCTGGGGATGTCAGTATATATTAATATGAACATTAGAAATATTTACGTAAAAATGGCGGTGGTTGCAGAAAGGACCCCGCACGGGAACCCATATAAAATGGTTCTCGTTGGAATTTCTTCATTTTTTTATATGTTTTTATATACTTTGTTATCAATAAAATGTGAAGTTTTTGAACAGTTTCTATGTCTAGTTTCGATTTTATGGATTTTTGAAATGTTGTGATTAAGCCAAATGTGATAATGCTTTAAAAACATTGTTAGTGTGAAACAATTTTTGTTATAATAACTTTGGGACCAACTGTAGATATTTCACGAAAAATATATATTTTTCATTATTTTTTTAACAATTGCAGATCAGAAACGATTCTTTTCCCTACAGGGCGATTCTAAAATAGTTACAAAGTTTGTCAAAAATTAATTTATATAACAGTATTTCTTAAACTTTTATTGGTATTATATTAAACCTTTTTGAGAAAATCTGAATATTAAAGACGCTACTTTATTCATCATCCACCTAAATAGAAACCATAAAATTGTATTCTGATCCGACCTACATAGGTAAGCCAAACAGCTCAACATGACAGTTACAAAACTAGCAAAAATCGAATTCCTAGATTTTTCTCCACATACAAGTCAAGCTAAAAAAAGTATTGGTTGGCTTAGCGTTGCCAACGACAACAATAAATATGGCGATTGTTCATGAAAAACTGTCAACCAAATTGTACCTTTGTTTAGTTTTCAATTCAGCTGAAGCAATTTCTAATCATTAATTATTATTCAGTTCTAATTTTGTATTAAAAAAATGCCATTTAATAATAATAATAATATTGTCAATTGTTATGTGTGTAATGTTTCATGTGGAGTAAGATTGGTAAATAAATCAATGAACACAAGAGGCAAGTAGCTATTTTAAGAAGAGAAAACTCAAACCACCCTGCGTTGGAGTTTAACAACAATTCTCGAGTTTGTTTGAATTTTTCAAGATCTCTTAATGAATAAATTGAAATGGTACAACAGGATCCGGAATGTTTAAAACTGAATGTTTTAAAGCAATCAGCGAATTCGTCTGGTGTAATTTGCAATGGACACAATCATTTAGGGCGAGTTTCAACAAACTTTATTACTGATATTTTTATAAGAAGAAATATTTATGTTCCGGAAATAGTGCGTGTCACGACATTTGGACGAAAACGGCCTTTTACTGCCAGAACTTCTACCCGGTTTGTAATTTGTACATCGATCGCATAAGCCTAAGGGCACCCAATTACAACGAATCTTACAGAACTTACGACAGAAAATTAATAATCAAAATAAGGGATTTGAAGGTGTTAATGACTTCACTGACGATGATCTGCCCTGTGTTTCTTCCTTAAAGTTCAGTTTGAAGAACTGTATACCTCATGCGGGGGTGTTGAAGATAACGATCATTATGTAAGAGCAGTTTTAAAGAAAGATCTTTCAACTTTTTTGTGTAAAATGCGTCAGGGTATATCTGATGAATATTTAAAAGTAATTTTTAATTATTCAAGCAGACAAGCTGTAAGCAATGCAGTTGCTACTACGAGAAGATCGATTATGACTGGCTTTGTCCCGCAAAACCTCGGTCTTCAGGCTATTACTAGAAAGGAATACATTAATAATCACATCACAGAATTTGCTAATGAATTATACAATCCGGAACAGGGTATGCCATGAGCAATATGTTATGTTGATGGTACTTACAGCCACATACAAAGAAGCAGAACCTTTAGAAGCTTGAGGCAAGCATATTCAACCCACAAACACATTCATCTGGTGAAGCCGGTTCTGGTTACAGCTCCAGATGGCTATATCTTAGATATACACGGGACATATTTTGCAGATGGCAAAAACAATGATGCCTCACTATTGCACGCAGAATTTGAAAGAAATGCCAATGGATTGCAACAATGGCTTCAAGCGGGTGATATTTTAATTTGCGATAGAGGGTACCGCGATTCAGTACCGGTACTAGAAGAGTTGGGAATGTCATGTCTACTTCCAGCTTTTCTGCAACCCGGTTAAAACCATCTGTCAACTGAAGATGCAAACCAATCTCGTCTTGTCACGAAAACAAGATGGGTTATTGAAAGTCGAAATGGATATCTAAAAACTATTTTCAAGTTGCTAGAAGAAGTAATCCCAATGTCCCAAGTAACTCATTTAGGAGATTTTTTCCGTATTGCTGCAGCTTTAATCAACAAATTCAGGCCAACTATAAACAAACGGAATGCAGAGATTGCTTTGGCAAGGAGAATGCGAGAGAAATCCATCAGGGTAAATCGTCTACGACTACGTGTTTTAGAGAATACCTTGGCCCATATTCGTACAAATTGGACACGTTTGAATTTAAATCATTTTCCGGATTTTCCTAATTTGCATTTGGAATACCTAAGTGAAGTTTCATTTTGAGTTTACCAAATTGGATTAGCTTCCTCTTATATTCAGGATAGCTTTGAGGAAGAAGGAGCAAATGTCTTAGAACCAGGGCTTCTGAGATGTCGTTTATCCACCAGGTTCAGAAATGCAGTGAAATATCAGTTATGGAGTAAATATAATACCAACAAGTTAGAGAATAATTATGGTGAAATAGATAATGACAATATAATCTTAGGGTACTACTGCACTTGTAAATGTGGATCGAGAACAGTGGGGTGCTGTTTCCATATTTGTAGTATCTTGTGGTATTTGGGCTATGCACGTCACCAAAATAATATTAAATATCCCAGTAGGTTTCTTTTAGATAATATCTTAGATGCAGGTGATAGGCCACCATAGTTAATAAACAGTTTTTTGATATTGTTAATATACGTTCTAATATTCAATTTTATCTAAATATAGTTTGAATATTACCATCATAACTGCGGTATATGTATATTATAATATGAACTAGATACCTTCAGTACTTAAGTAATTTCTAATGTTTCCTCAAAAGAGTTTAATATAATACCAATAAAAGTTTTAAGAAAATATTTCAAAAAATGTTATGAAATTTAATTTTTGACCAACTCTGTGAATATTTCAGAGCAACCCTGTAGGTACTGATCTGAAACTGTTGGAAAAATGATCAAATATATATACTCTCTGGAAACTGTTTACATAATTTTTCTCAAAAATATTATAATAAATTAATTGCACATGGAAAAATTCTTTTAAACAATTATCGGAATTGGCTTAATCGCAACATTTCAAAAATTCATAAAATCGAAACTAGATATAGAAACTGTTTAAAACTTTCACATGTTGGTGATAACAAAGGATATAAAAACATATAAAAAAATTGAGAAATTCCAACGAGAACCGTTTTATATGGGTTCCCGTGCGGGGTTCTTTAGCCAAATTTTGATACAATCCCAGGTACAATTCAAATTCAGCTGATTCGACTCGACGGGAGCTGTAGGAGATGTCGATGTACCAGGGAATATATATATATATATATATATATATATATATATATATATATATATATATATATATATATATATATATATATATATATATATATATATATATATATATATATATATATATATATATTTATATATATATATATATATATATATATATATATATATATATATATTTATATATATATATATATATATAAATATATATATATATATATATATATATATATATATATATATATATATATATGTACATATATTTCAGACATGAAACATTTTTTGAAAATCGTGGTTCTAGGAGGTCTAAAACGCATAGGAAAAGTACTCCTGCACCTGGATGCTTTCCTTCGATTCAATGCAATAGTATGTATTTTATAGGATAAAATACATATTCTTAGTATATATAGTTAGATAGATATAAAACTGTATAAACTCTGCGTAGGGAAAGTTATCCCCAAACAAAAATTCACTATAGGTATATTAAAATATATCCACGAATTGCTGAACATCAGTTTTCGTAACAATTTGGAATTTAATATTTGATACAACTAAACCAAAAATTTCAATATCTTTTTACTCAAATGATTTCAGTAATTTGCACTATTCAGTGAATGTTAACCTCATCGAGTCCGTTCACTTTTTCAAAGCCTGCGACTAATATCAAACGATTATTATTTATCATTTCAATTAGCTGACGAATCAATTTGATATATCGATTAACATTATTCTAACACAATTGATCTATTTTAATGGATGAAATTTCTTAAATTGATAATGGACTTTTACATATTCTAGATGAATAAGCAATAAATTTAAACTCGTACCACATTTCAACATCCAGTTCTAGACTGACCACTATATTTAAATATATTAGCAGAACCAAGGACGAAATTATTAGATATACCAGATCATCTAATGCGATATGCACTCATTGATGTAAAGCATGTAGTATACTTGATAATTATTGTCGAAGAAACTTTCTTCATTAATGCAACTCAAATTATTTTTATGGAAATAGTGAGGATTTAAAATAAACATTTTGGCAAAACTTTCCCAAATAACTGATTCACCATTGATGAAGTATTTTCATTTTTCATTAGGAATTTTTATTATAATCAATTTTCCTGATTCCGATTCCTGAGTCTTCATTGAAATAAAAACGATATCAATAAAAAGTTGAAAGTTAAGATAATATTAATCGAAAACTTATTCATAGTAAGAACTTCATTACAATTTTATGAAGTAAATTGACTAGTTCAACTCTCAGATTAAATTTTTAACAATACGATATATATTTACAAATACTAATTGAGAATGAAAAAAATTAGAAATGATTTGTCGATAAGCAATTATGAAGATATTGCTAATTCACATAGTAGTTCAAGAAGATCGTTTGGTGTTAATTCTTCTGTACGGGCGTTTAACCCCGCAGATGGTGTTACAATTTAATTCTTGATGAAATTTTCATAGATTCTTGGTATATTTAGAACATATAACCTCAAAATTCTGCTTTGATTTCATTCGCGTAGTGTACAAGAAAAAATTACAATTTACTCTCTTGAAGCGAGCAACTCGAGATGTATTGGGCATATTGATATAAAATGTTTTTTTTAGTATTTTTATATAAATCTTCTCATAGAAGTGCGACAATCGCATATTGATTTTTCAACTTGTACTTTAATACTTAAATTTATACTAAATACGTTGAGATTATTAGTAATAAATTAACAAAAGCGAACGATTTATATAGGTATATAGAGGTATATATATATATAAATATATATGAATATATATATATATATATATATATATAAATATATATATAAATATATATATATATATATATAAAATGAAGTGAACTAGGACATTTATTTGAAACTAATCAAACAAACCTCCTAGCGGAGCTGGTTATAAGAGTTCACGAAGCATCGAAATATCCACATCTATCCCAGACGGTAATTGTTTGATTAGTTTCAAATAAATGTCCTAGTTCACTTCATTTTATTGCCACGAACGTGTGTCGTTAACACGAAGAATTCTGTTTTCCACATATATATATATATATATATATATATATATATATATATATATATATATATATATATATATATATTTATATATGTACATATATATATATATATATATATATATATATATATATATATATATATATATATTTATATATATATATATATATATATATATGTATATATATATATATATATATATATATATATATATATATATATATATATATATATATATATATATATATAAATATTAATTTGTCGTCTCTTAGCAATAACAGGCCATTTTTTCCATATGTATATGTATATGAGATTGTTTTTGTATGTTAGGAATTTTCAATGAACCCAGGCTCAGATTATATTTCTCAGTAAGTTTATAACAAAACTACAACGGAATTTCCAAAAATGAAAATTAAAAAATTCCATCCACTTCTTCTGCACACCTAGAATGCAAAAATACGAATAATTTAATTTCAATTTAATATTCTGAACAACCAACATATCTAAATAAAATATTGACCGAGAAAAAGAGTTTTACAGGAAAGCTTAATTTGTGTTAATCCTGTATCTAATAATTTTTTTTCAATAGTACACTGTGAAAAATTTTGTTCTATAAAATGAGAGTTCTAAATGCTGTTATCATTTCGAGTGTCCATGTGTTTATTCATTTTCATAATAGAACCATAGAGATAATACAGATAGAGTAGGCATGCCTATAGGTGGAAGGGTCCTACGGATAAAAAGAGAAAGAGAATCATGTAGGTATGCTATCTCCGTCAAATACTCCGTACAAACGAAACATTTTATTCACGTGCTGACATGAATTAGACCGACGCGCATGCGCCAGTACACAAGGACAGTATACGTATGTCATTCTCTCTCTCTTTCTAAAGGCCGGACGCTCTCGCTTACACACGTGCTTATAGTATGCCTACTCTATCTCTGTATTATCTCTCTGAATACAACACGTTACACAGGTGTGCTAATCATCATTTTAATTTATTTCAGTACGGTCCAAGACTCTTTCGTGATCAAATTTCAAAGACTTAATTATTAGATATTTAGTTATATCAGGTAAAAATTGTAAAAAAATTTAGACAAATTCAAAAAATTCAGATTATAAGATTTATTTGGAAGCGATCATATAAAAATCAGAAGCAAACCAAGTTAAATGAGTGAGAGTTAAATAACATTGCGATAATAAAGTGGTAGCTGAACAAACTTTTATATCACTCTGGATTTTGAATTTCTTTAAATAACGATACAGTATACTTGCTTATCTTATGTGTCTCGATGAGTCGATCCGGAATCAAGGACTTTACGAAGGTAATTTTAATGGGCATTTTTATCGAACTATCACTTTCAAAAACCATTCAGATGAGCGATGATAACATATTTCAATGGGCGCTAATTATTGGGTGGACGTACCTAACGACGATCAAAACAGTTGGAAAATGTATGGATGAAAGCTTGCAGGATGAAACAAATGATAGTGAATGAAAAAAAATCAAGAACTAAGAAAGTTCATTAGATTACATCATTGAAGATTGTAGAGAAGATGCATCAGAAACACCCATTTCTCAGATTGTACTGGATATAAAAAAAACACTCCAGCATTTCACTGCTGATTTTCGATCCAATGCAATAGTTTTTTCATTCTTGGAAAATACGACTGAAAAGTGGTATGAAAATGGAAAACAGACAGTCATGATATATATCAATGATAGAGAATCTGAATCGAAGTGACCAATTTACTTACTATTAATCTACCGAACATTCACAACTTGATGAAGAAATTCAAATTCAATCAAATTATTCTGCTTTATTGATATTGAATACATTCAAATATAATCTGGAAAATGTTTGAATAATGTTAACTGTTGATAGATATCCTTAGTGCCAGTCAAAAGTAAGGGAACAAAATATGATTGAACATGTGTTTTACAGTTCAATCAAAATTATTATTCATATTCCTCACATCATACCGCGAGGCAATAACTGAATTACGCAACATAACTCCGTTTCATTTTATTTATCAGTTCGGAATGCATGTTTTATTATTACTTGCTGCGAGCTCTTTGAAGCAAAAATTCATTCATTTATACTCCGTAACTTCCAGTTATGCGTATTGGTTAGTAATTTTCCATCAAAAAAATATTCAAATCGAATTATATATTAAGTACAAAATGAAGGCTTTCTAAACTAGTTTTTTGTACAACTGAAATTGCTCTACTTATCAGTGGCACAAAAAGTAATTTGCGGATATGTTGCATCGTTCTCCACATTCAGTCACGAGTACATAGACACTAAGGCCCAGTTTTTCAATGCTCGGTTAAAACTCACAGTTAGCTGACTATAGGTTAAGCTTAACCATCAGCTAAAGTTCCAACTGAGAACTATTGCGTTTCTCCTTCGAATGTTTGACTTTAGGCTAGCAAACTGTCAGGTAGCGATATATTTGTTAACGTTGGTAGTACTGATGTTTCAGGGAGCACTTCTGATTGGTCGTTTCCCTTTTGCTGTCGATTTCGGAAATGTATGTTTTGTTATGTTATTATTGATTATTTTATAATAAAATGGGTGAAACAAAAGCATTGAAGAAGAAAAGAGTGGCAAACTTTAGTCCTTCTGATAGATCGTTGCTGTTAAAAATTGCAAATGGTTTCAAAGCAATAATTGAATAAAAAAAACAGCTTCTACTACTTTGGAGGGAAAAAATAGAAACTTGGAAAAAGATTTTTGGAGTTTGAAATAATTTACCTATCTGTTATGGCCTCTATCTGTTGTTCAATTTGTTCTAATATATTCAGAACAGTTTCTTCTCTTAACCTAAATCTTGTGAAAAAATCCAATTCATCAAAATAGTCAAATGGATTACTTCTTTCTCTGACCACGTATGGCCTTCTTTGGTAATCAATGAAGTCTTTTAATTTATTCTTCATCATCATCACTTAAAAAATCAAATGCTTCCATCTTCCGTAGAAAAAACAAAATAGAAAATGAGGTTACTGGTTACAAAGCAGTTGAACAAACTCAACTGTTCGGGCCGTTCGGGGTAGTTAACCTACGGAGCGCATGCGTCTGCAAGATAGCTTACAGTTAGCCATTTGACAAATACTTTCAGGTGATAGTTACTCTACCCGATAGAATAGCAGTAGGTTAGCGCAAGATGAGAGGTGGAAAAACGGTTTACCTAAAGGTTATCGATTAGCCGAAAGCTAAATCACTTTAACCGAGCATTGAAAAACCGAGCCTAAGAAGCCAATAGTTGCACTTCCTTTGTCAAGTTGCATACCTCTTAACATTGATGATGCATTGAGTAACCCCTTATACCAAAATCTCTCTCAAAAATCGTTTTATATATGAAAGAAATTCGACCAAATTGATCAATTTTCAACAGCTTGAACCAGATGTTGAAAGACACTTGGTCATTACTCATAGCATGCTTATAGAGAAATATATGTGGAACTTATCTGGCCAAGTTTCAGGTCTTTGAGTAATATAGTAACAAAATGCGTAGTATTCGTCTGAAAACTACCCTTGAAAGAAGGATTCTGGGCCCTAGGGCGGATGGAACCGACCTTCCGGCCAACAGCACCAATTTCAATCTATGTAGAGGCTATACCCGATCCTATGAAAATGAAAACTCTATGTTGTGTTCGCCCAAGATATCCTGCGACACATAAATTTGGACCTTTCGGTCGAATTCTACTGCCCTATCAAACGATCGAAACACCAAGTGTTTCAAATCATTGGAAATATTTTGCCAAGTTCTATACAACGGTGTACATTAGCATTGGTACTCTGGCGTCACCTGTAGGTTCAATAAATTACTACTGCTTGATACTTACCATTAGAAATTTCTCTGTACCTATTTTTGACTGAGAAATAGTTAGCCGTGCATGATAATTAATATTCAATTTAGAGCTTACAGGTGAAAGTGAAATTCAAATATCTTCACGCTCCTTCAACCTTCCCGTTTTCACAACATACTTCCAGATAACTTGCTAAGTAATTAAGAATCTTGAATCCTCCTAGCTTCTTAATTTACAGACCCTTAACTTCCATATTCTTTTTTCACTCCGCCCTTGTCTTGACTCCCTGATGGCCACCTTTGTCAACATCGTGTGGATGGCCATCCTATCGGTATTCACACCTAAGGCGTAAATTTACTTCGAACTATCAATATACAATTCTACCCTCTTATCATCCATTCATACTCATCATTCCCACGCCAAATAGTCAATGATAACATACTTCAACACACCCTGTAGCATAGCTCTTGGCGATAGCCATGCTACCCTTGAAGGCTGATTGTTCTGGAACCCGGTTGATATATACTATTTCTAATTTTCGATTCAATGTATGAAGTTAAACAATAAAATATCATCTCTTATTATGGAGAAGTTACAACTATCGAAAACAGAGTATATGGTACCGTGTAGAAATTAGATCAAAAACGTGCCATATCAACAAGATTAAGAATAAAATGGGCGTACGAAAATATACATCGGGTTACCAAGTAACACATAATATAGGATGCCCTCTGGCAGTCGACTCAGTCATTATATATGTTTGGTATAATGAACGGCCTTCGAAGGTCGTTTCAGGTTGCGTTTACCTCTAGTCGCTTTCAAAATATCACATTCCATTGGCGAAAATAGCACTCCATCGACGACCTGCCGCCTTGATACCATTGAATGCAGTCAATAATGGGTTAATCCGAAAGAAGGCACGGTAACTTTTCGGTGACTTGGCTCAGCGTTGCGCCGATCTCCAAAAATACCTTCAAAATTATTGATGTTGCGATACTTTAACGAATATTCATTGAAATCAACTGAGAACATTATATGCCAAATCAATTTAATGATATTATTTCTATATGTGTCAATTACAATGAATATCATGTAGAAACTTGTATGTCAAGAGTCATACAGTTGAGATGGTAAAAATAAATGTAGTTTGAATATCATCTACCTACGTTACAGGATGAAACATTTTATCTTAGACCAAAACTCTGAATGGTTGAAATCTATTTCTTCATTGGAAAAGTTATCAGGGTTGACGGTCGCGTCAATACAATATATATATATATATATATATATATATATATATATATATATATATATATATATATATATATATATATATATATATATATATATATATATATATATATATATATATATATATATATATATATATATATATATATATTTATATAATATATTATTATATAGCAATAAAATAAATCTGGTTAATTCATAGTTCAGTTTGTGGTAATAGTAATGAGCATCTAAATGTAATGTATCATTCATATTTTTTCACTAGACATGGATGTTTTCCTATTTTTACATTTTTTCATATGCTTCGATATACAATAGTGTAATCGGTTACTCATGTGGATAATGATTAGAACGATTATTCTACGTAGAAGGCCTACGACTAGCTGAAGTGTTTTTTCTGAGATCGAATATAAAACATTTCAAAGGCATTTAAAAATTTCAATATTTAGTGTAATTTTTTTTTCATATGGAATATTTAGCACTATTTATCGAAGCGCTTTGCCTCTAGAGATAGCTGATAGGCCAGTTTTATTATGATAGCATATCTTGTTCTATGGATATCATAAAATGTTTTTTCTCGTCATTTTCTCAGAACTTCTGAGAAAGTCAAGAATATCGTGCAGAAGCGTTAACTGTTTGATAAAGTCGATTTTCAAAGTCAAATAGAATTTTATTGCTGAAAAAAAGACAAATCAGTATAAACTAACACAGGCTTCAAGTATTATATATATATATATATATATATATATATATATATATATATATATATATAAATATATATATATATATATATATATATATATATATATATATATATATATATATATATATATATATATATATATATATATATATATATATATATATATATATATATATATATATATATATATATATATATCTATATATATATATATATATATATGAGAAATGAAGAGAGTGGGGAAAAAAAATTTAGCACAGTTATATGTGGGTCCATGAGGAGCATATTCCAAAATTATTTTGAAATATACAGGGCGACCCAAAAAAAAAAAGATATATATAAAAGTTTATATTTTTAGATACTATAAACCAAATAAAGGTAAGTTACTGTTATATTTCCTATACCTAAAACTAACCGTTGCTGAGAAATTTTGAGAAATTAAAAAATACGGACCATAATTTAAAAATTGTTTACACCCTGTAACATGTAACGAGCTGCTTGTAGCTGAATTTACTGCCCAGCTGAAAGGTTAAAGTTAACTTCCACCAAAAAGTTTTATTTCAATATTTTACAGAGTGGTGAAAAAATTGCATCAAAGTTTGGGCACATTTTTTATTGAATAAATTCTTAAAGTTAAATGGACCATCCTGTATTTAATGGCATATTTTGACGCAGAATTAGATTCCCTTTGAAACTATATCAGGGTTCCCTATGCCTATCTCTCATGATTTTTACGCAACAGACGTTTTTATGTTCTACTTATCAGTCATTTCTTTATCTTAAAAATGGAACATCCTGTATTGTAATTAAAAAGCATTTTTGAAATCTTTTTATTAAGGAACACGTAGATTCGCTAAAAGCACGAGTTTAAATTTTTACAAATACGGTTTATTTCAAGCAAAATGCAGGCACCAGTATAAACTCAAATTTATTGCCATTTCTAAACTTTTGAAACATTCGTGAAAATGAAGGATCACCTGTCTTAGATATTGGGACAAAATATTTTAAATTGCCTTTTTTGTTAGCAAATGTATTAGGCTTCATCGTGAAATCCCAAAATAATATTAATATTGAGTCGATAAAAATTACATTTCAATATTAACAAAGTTAAAATTCCTTATACCTATCCCACTATTTTTTTTTCAATAATATTGTAGTAAGTAATTAGTTTAGTAGTGTATAGTAGTACCTATAGTAGTGGCATAGATGACGTTAGTTATTGTTTTCAAAGAACAAATATTTGACAGGTAAAATACTTATAATTAGTATTTTCTTGAAAGATTGTTACATTTTAATTAGTTAAAATGAGAATTTACCCTCGGCAAGAACGAATTTATATGAAATCGATCAACGAATGTGGATGCCGCTAGATGGTTCATCGGCGTACTTTGATAGACGTGCAAGAAACGAGTTAGATCGACGATATCCAAATAGATGGAAAAGACGAGGACGTCCACAGAACTGGCCAGCCAGGTCTCCGGAACTAAAAATTCCCGACTTTTTTTATGGGGATATAACATAAATATTGTTTACAATACACTGCCAACGACACCTTAGGATATAAAAGTACGAATAAGAAGAGCGTTTCGTTCCATACCACAAAACATGTTATAAGAGTTCAACACTCATTTTAAGAAAGAGTTCACTTATGCATAGAGAATAATGGGCACCTCTATGAGCATTTGTTAAAATAATAATTCTTTCACCATTAATCTTTGTTATATAGACAGAGAACTAGGGTCCACAACCTCTTCGTTTTTAAGATACAGGTTGTTAAAGGTGAAGACCTGATGGTGGTTTTTTGTAAATATTTTCGAAACCTGTAAAGGTAATTGAATACAATTTGGTACAGTAACGAATTATTTTACGCTCTATTCAATGTACTAAAAGTAAGTATTGCAATATTTTCAGGAGTGGGTAACGCAGGGGGGCATTGGCAAAAAATTTGGCCCAAATTTTTTGTTGGTTAATTTTTAGTAATTTTGTCTTCAAAACTTGAAAACATGAAGCTTTTTGTACAAATAAGGTACCCCTCTCATACTTCGCTAGGAAGCAGCATTTTCGAGAAAAATGCATTTGTATATTTCTTTACGAATTGATTGTTGTCCCGAAATTAGACGTCAATATTCTAACCACGTATTCTACATCCAAAAATAGATATAAAAGTTCATACAAACTAGAGTCCACAACTTCTTCGTTCTAAGGGTGAAGACCCGATAACAGTTTTTTATAAATATCATATTTGAAATCACTATTCTAGTCTAATGCGAAGTGTGGTGCTGCATTTTCTCAACAAGGTCGACAATTCTTGGTGTTATCTTTGAAAGTGCGCAACCAATATTTTACTTTTTCATTAGAATTTGTCAAATATGAAATTTGTCATTTTTAAGCTCAAAATTTGTAGGCTTTCGCGCCTCCCAATGCCCTTCCCCCCAGTTTGGGAACCACTGAACTAAACATTGAGGAATAATCATTTGAGGTTTACTTATTCTAACATTTAGATAAGATGCTCGAAAAGGTTGCCCTTCTCATGAAGGCATATTTGGGCTCTACGGGTAATCTCATGTGAAGTTTGCAAAATTTCAAAATTGTTCTGCCGTATTTGATTCCTTGCTACACATATTCTTTCACACTACTCCTCCTAGCTGTTTACTTCTGTTGCGTATATTATATCTTTTATACGTCCCCAAAAATATTAGTCTAATAGATTTAAATCCGGCGATCGCGGTGCCCACGGAATAGGAACACCTCTTCTAATACATTTACCCGGGAATAATATTCACACCATACTGAGCTGGCTCATCGTCGTGCTCTGCCATTGCATAAACCACGTACAAAGTGGATATCTGCTAATTCTCTATTTGAAGAACTCTGCATTACTATTAAATAGCTATTTTTTTCCGGTAACAAGCATCACAATTGAAAACTTGGCGATTAATAATTGACAGCTAATATTTCTTTTCCTAGCAAATAGAAAATTGTCATTTGTTTCCAGGTCTACTGATTATTTTCTCTTCGATTTGCACATTGAAAAACAAAAAATCAATTCGTAAAGAATTATACAAATGCATTTTTCTCGAAAATGCTGCTTCCTAGCGAAGTATGAGAGGTGTACCTTATTTGTACAAAAAGCTTCATATTTTCAAATTTTGAAGTCAAAATTACTAAAAATCAACCAGCAAAAAATTTGGCCCAAAATTTTCGCCAATATCCCCCTGCACTACGCACTCCTGAAAAAATTTTGCAACACTAACTTTTAGTACATTAAATAGAGGGTAAAAAGTTTCGTACCTGTACTAAATTTTATCAAATTAACTTCACAGGTTTCGAAAATATTTACAAAAAACACCATCAGGTCTTCACCTTTAACACCCTGTTTCTCAAAAACAAAGAAGTGAAGGACCCTAGTTTATATAAACTTTTATCTTTTATCTCTATTTTTTGAAGTAGAATACGTGGTTGAAATATTGACGTCTAATTTCGGGACAGCCTGTATATATATATATATATATATATATATATATATATATATATATATATATATATATATATATATATATATATATATATTATATATATATTATATATATTTATATATATATATATATATATATATATATATATATATATATATATATATATATGCTCTATATATATATATATATATATATGTATATCATATATATATATATATATATATATATATATATATATATATATATATATATATATATATATATATATATATATATATATATATATATATATATATAATAAATAATAAAGTATAAAATTTAAAATAAAACACACTTGGCTTATGTTACACTATATAAAAATATTTAGATACTGTATTTAGCAGTAACGAATAGTCGACATGTTTCGAGTTATGAACTCATTATCAAGACTGACTACAGGAGAGTATTACATCCTAATTTATAAAACAGACAAAAGCAAAGGTGATACCTGAAAATCAATTTGTTCGTTTGACTATTATGGGCGAAACTTATTTCGAGAATTTCAAGAATGTCAAGGCGCTTTCCTTTGTTACCTGAATGTAACAATTGGGTTTTGTTGAAATCCAGGAAATGATTAAATTTTATACAATGTTCAGAGAAGCAAGTGGTATTTTTATATATATATTTATATATATATATATATAAGTATATATATATATATATATATATATATATATATATATATATATATATATATATTATATATATATACTATATATATATATATATATATTATATATATATATATATATATATATATATATATATATATATATATATATATATATATATATATATATATATATATATATATTATATATATATATATATTATATATATATTATATATATATATATATATATATATATATATATATATATATATACAGATTGTCCTAATTGCCATGGGCCACTATTGCTATCTCGGTAACTATAATAACTACAATGTTGGTCTAATTAGATAAAATGTGCAGTTTTTGGAGGAAATTGACAATCCGGTTTCAGATTAAAAAAAAAAATTATATTTCAAGCTATGGAGGCTTTTCGAAAAATTGCTCAAAACTATTTAATCGAACTTCTCAAAAAGTATAATTTTTACAAAATATTAGTTCAGGAAAAAATTTATTCATTTTGAACGTTCTTCAATTTGGTATTTTTTAAGGAAATTTGGTTCGTAAATTTCGAAATATTACTATCAACCTACTCTTTTTAAATACGGACTTGTATTTTTTATTCCATTTCTCAAAAAAGCTTTTTTTTTCTGATTTTAACGATGTATCACATGTTCATATTTTTTCGCGTTTTAATGAAAAAAAAGACAAAATTGGGTTTAATAAAAACATCAGAGGTGGCTTAGACTACCAATCAAACAATTGTCTATTTTAATAACATAAACAGACTGTTCCAGCGTGTAATGAAAGAAACTGTTTATTAAGTTTTCAAACATTCGAAGTTTTTCACCATTTAATCAAATTCAAGTTATTTAATAAACCTCAAAACTTCCATATTTTTCAAAATTACCTTTATCAAAATTCAAAGTGGATAGTACCCAATGCATTTGTTTCATCTTCCGAATTCTCTGCCGTTACAGTTGTGCCCCGTTCTGAAGGATTATTAAATGATCCGTATAGTAGCAAATTTCGCTCTTATTGTAAAAATTATTCGATTCGGTGAGCGCCTTTCGGGTTACGAATTTTGATACATTTGAAGGGCTCTTTCACCACTTCGAAATGCTTTTGCATAGAAAAAAAATAAATCTGATTTTTCACCATTGGAAAACGCTACCATGCTGGTTTGAACCTACTTTGACACGAGACATGTATTACGTATAGGCTTTTATATGCAATTGTTTCTCTTCTAAACCTATGATAAAATGAAAAAAAAACCAAAAAACTTAAATACCTACTAGTTTTTTACCATTTAAATACGAACGAATATGGACATGTGATACATCGTTGAAATTAGAAAAAAAAGTTCTTTTAAAATTTGGAATAAAAAATTCAGGTCTGTATGTAAAAAACAAAGTTGAATGTGATATCTCAAAAAGTAGACTAACCAAATTTCGTTGAAAAATACCAGCTTG
>JARQZK010002301.1:90000-165000 GCA_030704885.1 Cynegetis impunctata | reverse complement strand
CGTGGTCTCTGAAAAATCGCCGAACTCCACAGCAACTGCAGATTGATTTGAAGTTTGATACGTACATACATGTCGACTTAAAATGCTTTTTTCATCTCTTTTTCTCAGCCACGCTGCATTTTGTGGTGACAATTCCGTTCGATTTTCATCTCGATCTGCTATCATTACGCGATGCACTTCGCGAATATTTTTTCATAATAGGGGGTTGAAATTTGATATGTGGATTATGTTGTTATTGAGATACGTTCCCGCGTTGCCTTCAACTCTTTTCTCAAACGACGATGCTCTTCGAAAAATTGAAATTATATATTTCTATCTATCTCGACTTTAGTGATAGAGCTCTGCTGGTCACACCTTTTTTTCATAGTTACAAGGTACTTGTTCATGCATAGATGAATTCGATAAGACAAGATATTTTTTCAGTGCTTGCTATTCTTTTCCAGCACAACCCATATTATATATATATATATATATATATATATATATATATATATATATATATATATATATATATATATATATTTATATTTATATATATATAATTAAGTGAACTAGGACATTTGATTGAAACTAATCAAACAAACCTCCTAGCGGAGCTGGTTATAAGAGTTCACGAAGCATCGAAATATTAACATCTACCCTAGACGGTAGTTGTTCGAAATGTTAATTTGTTTATCACAATCGATGGAAATTGATAGACAGACTGTTTCGCCCTTATCGGGGCTCATCAGTATCATCCATCCACCGAGAGTGATAACCAAACTAACATTTCAAACGGTCATACATATTTCCTCTAGTAACTCCATGACATATAAATATGACACAGAGCCACCAGTCGGAAACAATTGAACCACATCTTTCAGACAGACGAAAACATTTCGGCAACGAGAACTAGTACGTCCGGAACACCCGAACAATTACCGTCTAGGGTAGATGTTGATATTTCGATGCTTCGTGAACTCTTATAACCAGCTCCGCTAGGAGGTTAGTTTGATTAGTTTCAAATAAATGTCCTAGTTCACTTAATTTTATAACCACAGGCGTGTTTTCCGTTTAACACGAATAATTCTTACTTATATTCATTTGCCATTGCGATAAAATTCGGAGCGATTGCTGCTTGCGATGTGTAATGTTGAATCACATCGATTGATGTGTCAGCTTTACTCTTGCTTAGCGAATATGGTAGCCACCTTCGGGTGTTCCGGACGTACTAGTTCTCGTTGCCGAAATGTTTTCGTCTGTCTGAAAGATGTGGTTCAATTGTTTCCGACTGGTGGCGCTGTGTCATATTTATATGTCATAGAGTTACTAGAAGAAATATGTATGACCGTTTGAAATGTTTGAAATGGATGATACTGATGAGCCCCGATAAGGGCGAAACAGTCTGTCTATCAATTTCCATCGATTGTGATAAACAAATTAACATTTTGAACAATTACCGTCTAGGGTAGATGTTGATATTTCGATGCTTCGTGAACTCTTATAACCAGCTCCGCTAGAAGGTTTGTTTGATTAGTTTCAAATAAATGTCCTAGTTCACTCAATTTTATATATATTTATAGATATATATATATATATATATATATATATATATTATATATATATATATATATATATATATATTATATATAAATATATATATATAAATAAAAATATATATATATATATATATATATATATATATACATATATATATATAATATGGGTTGTGCTGGAAAAGAATAGCAAGCACTGAAAAAATATCTTATCTTATCGAATTCATCTATGCATGAACAAGTACCTTGTAACTATGAGAAAAAGGTGTGACCAGCAGAGCTTTATCACTAAAGTCGAGATAGATAGAATTATATACTTTATGAACAAAAATTCGCGAAGTGCATTGCGTAATGATAGCAGATCGAGATGAAAATCGAACGGAATTGTCACCACAAAATGCAGCGTGGCTGAGAAAAAGAGATGAAAAAAGCATTTTAAGTCGACATGTATGTACGTATCAAACTTCAAATCAATCTGCAGTTCCTGTGGAGTTCGGCGATTTTTCAAAGACCACGAAAAAAAAATATCTACGTAAAAATGGCTGCGGTTGGAAACATTTAACCAAATTTTGATAGTTCCGGTCTGCAACGAAAACAATCCCAGGTACGATCTAGATGGGAGCTACTGGAGATGCCAATATGTACCGGGGGAAAAAATATATATATATATATATATATATATATATATATATATATATATATATATATATATATATATATATATATATATATAAGAAGGAAGTTTGTGATTATAACAGGTCTAATTTATTTGAAAAACTATATTATCATTATTTATCGTGCACTAACTTCTTCCAAAATAAAAACCAGTGCTAACACCAAATAAACAGTGTAGCTATGGGCACTAATGGGCAGTCCATTGAGTCCATAATTGAGCATAATTGCTCGATTAACTATGGAATCTTATATAGAAGAGAGTATCATGAAAAACATGGGTATAGAAGTAACAACTTACAAGAGATATTTGGATGATTGCTTTATAATAGCAGAAAAAACACAATTGACGACATTTTCTAGCATTGCTCAATTCGTTCAGCAGAAGGGTTCAATTCACAATGGAATTGGAAAATAACCAGGGGCGTGTTTTCCGTTTAAAACGAATAATACTTACTAAATTGAAATATAACACGAGAAAAAAATATGCTGACTTTCAGAAATCAATTATTCCAGTTATTTAGCAATTTTCGACGAAAAACGTAAGGAAGAAATGTTTGGATTAAAATAGGTAGAAGACTTATCAAGAACAAAATTGACATTTTATTTGTATAGAACTTCACTTTCATGTTCTTGATAAATTGCATCTAAAATAATTTTCACCAATCACAATTTCAGTCACAATCAAATATAACATTTTCAAATTTTAATCTCAGCACTTACTCATTTCAACTAAACTTTGTTGAATTACTAGAACGAAAGATCATTTGGAAAAACTGTTGATATATTAAATTTGAATTGTACAAAGCTTTGCTTCTAAAACGATATGGGAACGGAAGTTTTTTTATATATATTTATATATATATATATATATATATATATATATATATATATATATATATATATATATATATATATATATATATATATATATATATATATATATATAATAAATATATAAAGATATATATATATATATATATAAAAAATAAATATATATATAAATAAAATATATATATATATATATATATATATATATATATATATATATATATATATAAATATATATATATATATATATATATATATATATATATATATATACAGGGTAGCGAGAAAGTCTGGCAACAAGGTATTTTTTAAAGTCGATTAAACGTATAATCATCAAATTTCCTTCAGAGATGGATTGTTTGAAGATCTATAATTAAGAGGCCGGCACGATCTCCCAACTTGACTCCACTTTATATCAGACATTACTGATTGAAAAACTCTCAAATGTCTTGAGATACAAACAATTTCCCCATAAATGATAAACAATTCTATTCGAAGCTTCAAATACAGATTGTATTATTGCTAAGACACAGGTGGCGAACATTTTGAGCTCCTGTTATAAGGAAACTATTAATATATTTGTAAGTTAGTATTAATTGAAAAATTACATATTGTTTGTCTTGAAAAATTGTTTCTCTTACTTTTTTGTAATGTGGTATGTATTCTGTATTTTTGAAAAGAGAACGAAATCAGCTTTTCTACGGTATATCACTCGACCTACGGTGCTATATAAAAAAATTCAAGATGGCGGCGGTACACTGAATTCTGACCTCACTCAAGTTTGACAGGACCCTTGAAAAACGAAAAATACAATCCTGCGCATAACTCTGAAATTTGATAATTATATGTTTAATCGTTTCAAAGATAATACTTTGTTGCCGGACTTTCTCGCTACATATATATATATATATATATATATATATATATATATATATATATATATATATATATATATATATATATATATATAAATGTTGTTTTCGCAATTTCATTATTCTCTTATAGGAACTATTGTAAAATATTATATGTTTATTAAAATTATCACATTAGTGGTAATGATTGTATCATTATACCCAGTTAAGTATATAAGTACGTAAAACAAACAAGGGGGTTTTCATAAAATATATTTAATAATCTAAATTGTCCTGCAAGTATCAATACCATGAGCATGAGTGTCTACATATTATCGAAAAACTTGCATTTAATTTGAACAAATAGAAATATCAAATATAAAACAAATTAATGCTTTAATCAAACCAATTCTGATACTTAATCAAAATGATATGAGTACTTGGAAATTAAGATGACCCACACACTTGGTATTCTTTAAAAACACGTTTCGTCGATTGCAGTAATGTGTGACCTAGTGACATTATATAATGTCATCCGTATAAATGCTATCAGATAATCAAACAAATTTACTTTAAAGTGAACTGTTCCAGAAGACACGTTTTCTGATAAAACTAGAATCTTCAAATTGCGACAGAGGCTGATTAAATCTAGTACTTGTAACCACATTGTACTATTGCTAAAAAAAACCATTAGGAAGATCTTTCGTTTGTTGATAACACCGTTTCGCAATTACCATTATACGAAATGACTTATTTATGTCTAAACATTCTTCAGTCAGTACACAAACCTCTTGTCTCCTCGTGAAACACTTTGAATGGCTTATAGAATCTTGAGGCATTGATCTATACTACAAAATCAGTAGATTCAATGAACCAATTCAATTTAAAATAATAAAATTATCAACTACAAGTTCACGATTAACAGTTTTGTGTGTGAAAGTGTTCATTTTCCTCTTTGACATACTTCGAAACCAAAAAAATATATATGTGTTTGTAGTAAACTTTGAGTTATTATGCTGACAGGGAAAGAGTTTTTCCACTTATAATTATTTCATATAACCTAAATCAAATCTATACCAACCCTAGAAAACAAAAACCAATGAAGGTTTAATTAATCGACTAATTATTTTAAACCAACCTAACGATAGAAACAAAGTAATCTTAAATATCATGAACATAAGTAAGTAGCTAAATTTTTAGATTATTTCATGACTTAAAATTCAAGTAAACATAGATCCACTTCGTTACCGATCTACAGAGTGTTGAATTTTAAAGATTTTTTTTGTTGTTCTCGTAGTAGTTCTTTAAATATTCAGCTCAGAATATAGGATATGCTGTAGGTCTCACATCATCAGGCATACCGTGTGAGAGTCTGCAGGAAGATAGTTTTTCTGAGGTCATGCCATATTTTCTCCCACTGAAAGTTATTAGTGTGCGCCGCAGTAGACTGTTGAACACAAAATGAATTTTTTAAATTTGATTAGAAACTTTTTGAACTTCAGTAAGTTTCGACAAGAAAAATGAATACTTTCTTTTATTTCGCTAGATGAAATGAAAAATTGCTGGAAAAAAAAGTCAAGAATTATATAAATATTTGTATATATATATATATATATATATATATTTATATATACATATGTATATATATATATATTTATATATATATATATATATATATATATATATATATATATATATATATATATATATATATATATATATATATATATATATATATATATATATATATATATATATCGAGTATAGATAGTTGCAACGGCTTGAGAAATTAAAGTAGATCAAACTGAAAAATGGCTAGACCCATTTCCATATGTATATAATAACTGATTATGTGTGTGTGATTGTGTAAAAAAATATAAAATTAATATCGAACTCTTGAGTAGATAAGGCTTGTAAAACCTCTACAATTTGGAAACAACTACAGCTGTTTCTATTTGACTTTAACCAGACCTCTTCAGTTATGTATACTGTTGTTGTTATTGATCATCATGTTTTGAAATCAAAAATGATTTATGATGATACAAACTTAATTCATTATTTATCAATTTACCTAAAATTTTGAAGTACCTATATAGTGGGTTTCTTTACTGTTCTTGTTGATTTGTTTGGTGGATATTTTTTGTATCTGACTATGTTTAAATTTATGTAGTGTTTTGAGTTTTTTGTAAATCATCTGTAGTACTTGTATGGGTTAAATTTCTCCTATTGTCATTAAAATTGTTTCTTGATGGGATTGGTTTTCTGAACGAACCATATTAGTTTTGAAAAATTCACGATGTTCTCAAACTGAATCTTTAATGCTGCCATTTCAAGAGCTCCCCATGAAGTATTCGATCTCACTGTGAATAAACTTCTCAAATGTCATGAAAGATATACACCATTTTAGCCTCAAGGACAAAATTAATTCACTAAGAATGAATTAAACTGATTTCACAATGGTTTCCTTAGAAATTTCAATATTAAGATTAATTAATCATGTCATGTGTAGCTAATACTATCAGAAATTTTTCCTTTTGAATCGAAATCATTAAATCTGGTTTCGCTTTATCAAATTATCTTAAAATTTCAAATTAATATCAACAAAAGTTTTCTATTTTGTCTGTTCCTGAAGTATCTCTGAAATATTCATACATACTATCCTTAATTATTATTGAAGCTTCAATTGTTTGTAGAATGAAAAATGTTTCAACATTTTGATTGAAGAGGCTGATGCTTGATTAAAATTAAAGTTAAAGGTAAAAAACTTGATATTTATTGGAGTTTACAGATAAATTACTAAATAATCTTCAGATATAAGGAAAAAATTTCTAAATATTGTTTCAATTGTAGGTAGGTATTAAATCTGGTTTCGCTTTATCAAATTATCTTAAAATTTCAAATTAATATCAACAAAAGTTTTCTATTTTGTCTGTTCCTGAAGTATCTCTGAAATATTCATACATACTATCCTTAATTATTATTAAAGCTTCAATTGTTTGTAGAATGAAAAATGTTTCAACATTTTGATTGAAGAGGCTGATGCTTGATTAAAATTAAAGTTAAAGGTAAAAAACTTGATATTTTTTGGAGTTGACAGATAAATTACTAAATAATCTTCAGATATAAGAAGTTTTCTATTTTGTCTGTTCCTGAAGTATCTCTGAAATATTCATACATACTATCCTTAATTATTATTGAAGCTTCAATTGTTTGTAGAATGAAAAATGTTTCAACATTTTGATTGAAGAGGCTGATGCTTGATTAAAATTAAAGTTAAAGGTAAAAAACTTGATATTTATTGGAGTTTACAGATAAATTACTAATTAATCTTCAGATATAAGGAAAAAATTTTTAAATATTGTTTCAATTGTACATTTACCTTCAGTTCTGTATATATGATGAGAATAATCTTCACCGAAACTCATCAAAAATGTTGAATAAAATTTGGTAATATTCAATCAATATATTTTTTATGGTGTTAATATTTAACTTAATATTAGCATCTTATTCAAACAAAACATAAAACACAAATATTGACGCTTTTCATTAAATTCATGGCACTTTATCTCAATTATCTCCGTCTTAATCTTATAATTTAATAATCCAGAATTGCTAAATAATTACGTAAAATGCGATGACAAAATATACCTTGATAATTGCGAGATAACAATATTGAAATAATGATTGTTTGATGATTTTGCTGTATTCTTTTCGTCAGATGAAAGACCTTGCCTGTCCTTCATGCATATCATTTGATGGATCTAAAGGATATAGGTTTATTGCTTAATTGAATAGGCAAGGTTCTATTGAGATATAAGGAAAAGATAAACGATTCATAGTGATATAAAATCAGTGAAAACCCAATTACACTATATTCCTACGAATGGGTGTACATAAGAAGTTTCTGAAATGATATGAAGTATGCGTATGATTCTCCACTTCGTATTCACTCATGAATAGTTATTTATGTACCAAGTGCGTTATATAAATCCTAACGCCCAATGGGCGTTAGGATCTAGTAACGCACGTGGTGCATACAAAATTTTATTTTTCAAGAAAAAATTATTTTATTATAATGAAAAAATCGATTTTAAAATCGGTTTATTGTTCCTATACTTTCCATTTTCTTTTTCATAGTAGGCATGTCATTTGTTGATATTTCGACGTTTGTGACTATTTTTGTCATCATATTTAGTGAATGTCATTGCTGCTTTCTTTGTGTAGTCTTATAGAAATAATGGATATGAGAATGAATTTACACAAGAATGTCATAGAAAATGCAGCCAAAGCAGCGAATAATTCATTGCCGGAGAAATCCAAAGTCGTATACGACAAGGATTATGAAGTATTTAATCAATGGAAGTTGCTTCATTTCTCCTCGTACAATGAGTGGGCGTTATGATCCATAATGCCCGCTCATAACGCCCAAAGGCATAATGAGTGTATTTATAGCAACCGTATCAAAGGTAAAATCAACAAATAATATACAAATGAAAAATAAAAAATATTATGTACCTACGCATATCCATTGAAAAATCGTATTGACTATTCAAATGATCTATACATTAATTAAAAATATTTCAACACCCACTTATTGTATAGTAGAATTTAGTTCCCTAGAAAGTGGGCTCTAATATTTTTGGATATCATTCTCAACTGTTCAGATGATAAGATGATTTTTAAATTTAAATCAGGTCGAATAAGAAAATATATTATCAAATGTAACACATGTGAGACCTTTCAAATTTTAAAAATTTCGTCACGAATTTCGGGAAATTTGCAGAGCTTTTGAAAGATTAAAATTATTTTGGTGTTCATGAGTTTTAAAAAAATTTTAAAATCAATAAGAAGACAATTATGTTTCCTTAAATTTTTGCGGCTGTGGCAGTTTTCAGTAAATAATTGCGTGCTATTCAGTTCTATATGAGCTGTCAGGTTTACTTATATAATATGGTAAGGGAACCTCAGAAACCCTTGCCTTACAGATTTAGTTGTTTCAACAGCATCCATATCTTTAGAATATCAAATCAAACCACAATATTATTTTTTTCTAGAATAGATGTGATATTGAGCACATTCGAAATTATCAGTAATATCTCTTTGAAGAGAAGTCCTGAAATCAAATAATTAAGTACTTTACATGAATGTTTCTGTTGTTTTTCCCAACATTTTATCTTAGCAGACCTTACTGCTGATATTGGCCTGAATATCACGGAATTATTTACTAAAGACGGCCCTAGCCTCAAAAAATTTATCATATTATTTATATTAAAAAAGTAGTTTCCTTTCCTACTTTTTCATGTATTTTACTTATATTGATAACGGAATGTACGTTATATGCATTTAAAATATAAAATATCATTTTGTTGACATATTTTTTCTAGAAATTTTATACAATCATACTCTCAACAGCGAGGGCGAGAGTAGATTTTGAATTCGTTTCATACCTCCTTGACCATATCGGCATATAATATGTTATGATACATAAGTATATAGAATATATTTATATATATATATATATATATATATATATATATATATATATATATATATATATATATATATATATATATATATATATATATATATTTGCAAATGATATTGGAATATCATTTGCACGCCATACGCGTATATAAAGTATAGTGGAAAGGTGGGTGAATAATAATAAACATTCATAAATATGAATTCATTCGAAATTTTGTGTATACGATTAATGAAATATGTGTCAGTGTTTCCGAAGATAATTTAAACTAGTCCTTGAAAAAGGGTTTGTGAAGCCGAAATGTTGGAATAAAGGAATAAATGATTAAATCAAGCCCCTTTTTAAAAAGGGTTCCCATGAGGAAGTGGAAAATTATAGACCAATTAGTCTCTTGTCATCTTTTTCTAAAATTTTTGAAAAAGGCCTCTCCGTCCGTTTGATTTCTTTCTTTAGGAAGTTTAATGTTTTCAGCAAATATCAACATGGTTTTGTGGCACAAAAATCCACTGAAACCGCCATTTTTCAACTCCTGAGTGAGATTTTAAAAGCCTTGGAGGATGGATGCATTCCACTTGGTATATTTCTAGACTTGTCTAAAGCGTTTGACAGTGTTGATCATGAAAAATTATTGGAGAAATTGGAGGCTTATGGCGTTAGAGATAATCAACTTCTATTAATTAGAAGTTATCTCAGTAATCGGAAGCAGAGAGTTGAATTGGAGCGACTTGTATATCCGATGATGTTACTGTTACAAGAGGTGTTCCTCAGGGGAGTGTCCTTGGACCGCTTTTGTTCTTGATTTAATTCCGATTTGCCGGAAGTGGTTGGTGATCTGGCTTGTAGGTTCTCTTTGTATGCGGACGATACTAACATCATAGTTTCCGACGATGATTTGGCCACTGTTATTAATAGGGCTGAAGATGCTTTTCAGTCTATAACTTCCTGGTGTGGTGATAACAGTTTAAAGTTAAACATTACCAAAACTGACTTTATCTTTTTCCATACCGATCGCTCTCGTCGTTCATTTCCATTGTCAATGAGGATTCTTGATAATGATATTACAACTAGTGAGTCTATTAAGTTTTTGGGTGTCCATGTTGATGTTAACTTGAAGTGGCGTCAACATATTGATTACTTGAATGGGAGACTGCTGTCTGCCTTGTATTCGATTAACGTTTTGAAGCATCAAGGTGGCTTAGATGTATTAAAAACAATTTACTCTGCAAATTTCGAATTGTTGTTGTCATATGGAATAATATTCTGGGGCAACAGCCCACATACTAATTCCCTATTTATTACTCAAAAAATGACATTGAGGTCGATGTTAAGACTACCTTTTCGGGAATCGTGTAGAGGTTTATTTAAAAAGCATAATATTTTGACTGTACCTGGCTTGTTTGTTTTTAGATCTTTGCTATTCATTTATAAACATAAAGAACTGTTTTCTGGCTTCAAGAATCAGAATAACACAAGACAAATGATTCCTTATCAACTGCCAAAGCTATCACTCACACTCAAAAAAGCACAATGTACACTTGTATGAAATTATATAATGCTCTCCCAAAACATTTCTGGGCTATTGATAGTGTGAGTCTGTATGTAGCAACAGTTCGTAAGTTTATCCTGGATGTAGAGCCTTATCATCTAAATGAATATTATAATTACTGTTCCATCCTGCATTAAACTGTGGTTTCGTCTGACATGTTTCAATTTTATCATTTGTACCTGATCTATCTGTGATAATTTTTGAAATAAATATTATTATTATTATTATTATTATTATTAAAAGCAAAGACAAATGAATCTCCATTTTAGCTAAGCCACATTCCCAAGAAAAATTACAAAATTATCACATATATATTTCTGGCTTAAGAATAAAGATTTATATATATATATATATATATATATATATATATATATATATATATATATATATATATATATATATATATATATATATATATATATATATATATATATATATATATATATATATATATATATATATATATATATATATATATATATATATATATATATATATATATATATATATATATATATTCATTCAGATTATTCGTAGTTTGTAAAGTTTCTCTGTTATTCTCTATATCTTCAAATTATAAATAAGTTTGAGGCAAAAATGTATTGTAGTGTATGTAGCTCCAAAGGTAATTATCTTGCATCTATACTATTTAACAAGTTTGGAAAATGTTCTAGAGCGAATGCCCATTTATTTAAAATAAAAATACGTATTGAAATGAAGCAATCTGGTGTGGTAATTTCATTGTTTCATGGTTGTCATTGTTCCTTGTAAGTAAATCGATTGCTCTTACTCATCCAACACACAAAGAGTGCCTTTTCTAAAAATACTCTTTCAGTTTGCTGATAATAGTCAAAAAGTTTTATCCCAAGAAACTGAAAAAAGAATTATATAGATTAAAGAAAGCTCCGTACTAATCGAAGAAATTTTCATCTAAATATAATAATAATTCTATATAATTATTCAGTCTGTAAGATTTTGTGAATGGTTGAATATGTTATGCATTATATTAAATAAATTATATACGGTATTTTCAATAATTTGATTGAATTATATATATATATATATATATATATATATATATATATATATATATATATATATATATATATATATATATATATATATTTATATGAAAAACTTGGTTCACGGAATGAACCGCGTAAAAGATTTGAAAAATCTCGACGTTTCGGCTCCTTTTGCGAAGCCATCTTCAGGAGAATTAGAAGGTAAATAATTCAGACTCGTGGCCTCAATCTGCCTACTCCACGAATCGAATTAGGAGGAATCGGAAACAATACGATTGCGTGGTCTCAACCTGCCTACTCCACTAACCGTACTGCTTCCTGTCAACTCTGAAGTCTCAATCTGCCTACTCTTCAGAGTCAACTGACGGCCCAACATCACACCCAAACAGGCCACATTATCGATTTCCCCAATACAAGAACTATTGCTCCCGTCCGATCTTTCAAATCCCGAATTTTCCGTGAAGCTGTAGAAATAGAAAAACGTCCAAATTTTTTGAACACCAGAGATGACAGTCACAGACTCCCATCAGCATGGAAACCACTTCTGAGTGGTCGCCATGTCACACCCAATCAGAGTGCATCCCGCACTGATGAGCGTGAGTACCCACCCCCCTCCCCTATAAATACGGCCACGCGACGATCGGCCCGTCAGTTGACTCTGAAGAGTAGGCAGATTGAGACTTCAGAGTTGACAGGAAGCAGTACGGTTAGTGGAGTAGGCAGGTTGAGACCACGCAATCGTATTGTTTCCGATTCCTCCTAATTCGATTCGTGGAGTAGGCAGATTGAGGCCACGAATCTGAATTATTTACCTTCTAATTCTCTTGAAGATGGCTTCGCAAAAGGAGCCGAAACGTCGAGATTTTTCAAATCTTTTACGCGGTTCATTCCGTGAACCAAGTTTTTCAAATACTTCCGACCGCGGAAATCTTTCTGAACATATATTTATATATATATATATATATATATATATATATATATATATATATATATATATATATATATATATATATATATATATATATATATATATATATATATATATTTATATAAATATATATATATATATATATATATATATATATATATAAATATATATATATATATAAATATATATATATATATATATATATATATATATATATATATAAAGAGCAAAGTTCAACAAAAGAAATAGGAGAAATAAATATGAAACTAAAGAACAAATTCATGGGAGGAGAGGATGGGGAAAGTCAGTTTACTTAGACATTCAGAGTATGTGGTGAAGAGATCAAACACATTATCTCTTAAGTCATAAATAATTCTTTCAAGTATGGTATGTTTTCAAATCAATTAAAAATGGCACTTTTAATTTCGGCAATCAAAAACTATACACCGATTAGTTTGCTGTCTTTCTTTTATGAAGTTTTTGAAAAGGCAATGTGTACAAGGTTATTAAACGGTTTGAAAGAATGAAATATCATAAGTAATTCTCAACATGCATGCATATCCGAGAGCAAAGTCACCTTACTGAGCAATTTACTAACAAATTATTAACTTGCATAAAGAAAATGAATATTTCAATAAATCAACCGAGTATCATTGCCTAGTGAGACAAAATTGTAGGGAAATAGTTTCAATCATTCCTTATTAAACATGAACAGAGTGACTTACATCGGATGGAAATAAATGCACAAAATTATTTAAAAAATATTAAATCCTGGTTTGATAGTAGTAGACTTATAAAAAATAAAGATAAAAAATAGGTAGTAATGTTCACTACGTTAATGTTAAACTAGATGAATCAACCAAATTTTTTGGGATTCCTGTTGATTAATGTTATAGGACATTCCATATAGATAATTTAGCAAAAAGAATAACTTAAAATATAGGGTATGGAATAAGAACTCTTAGATGTTATATAAGCGAGGATTATATGAAAGCTGTGTATTTTGCAAAACTTGAATCACTTCTGAGATAAGGAATTATAACTTGAAAAATTAACGCAAAAGTAAGTCATATATTTGATAAGTCATATATAGTCGAGTTAGAACTATACTCATGATGAGTATTTTAGAAATAGTACAGGCTGTCCCATTATCGATGTCTTTACGGGGTAACTCGCTTATTTTCAAAGATACAGAATTGTGGTTTTCGTGAACGTCGGTTACTTTTTTGTGAATCTCACGATACCGCAAACAAAATTTTCATACCTTGCTTCGTTTTTGAGATACAGGGCGAAATTGAAAATATTGCGTTTAGGCCCCCATTCAGAATCACAGCTGTCTTTCAAATTATAGTGAAAGTAAAAACTGTCTTTTATATACTTTTTTCGTAAAATCATTGGCGTAGTCAAATTTTTGAAATGAGCTGTCATTGTTTAGATATAACCTAATGTTATAATTTTTTAAATGGAACACATATATTTTTCCATATTCAAAACATAAATCCTTTGCGCTTTTCAAAAATATATATATATATATATATATATATATATGTATATATATATATATATATATATATATATATATATATATATATATATATATATATATATATATATATATATATATATATATATATGTATATATATATATATATATATATATATATATATATATATATATATATATTTATTATGTTCAGAAAGATTTCCTCGGTCGGACGTATGTGAAAAACATGGTTCTCGGGATGAACCTTTTAAAAGATTAGAAAAATCTCGAACCATCTTTAGGAGAATATGAAGGGGTATAAATCAGATACGTGGCCTCAATCTATGTCTTCAGAGTGTGGCTCTGAAGAGTAGGCAGGTTGAGACTTCACAGTTGACAGGAAACAGTACGGTTGGTGGAGCAGGCAGGTTGAGACTTCATAGTTGACAAGAAGCAGTACGGTTGGTGGAGTAGGCAGGTTGAGACGTATTGTATCTGATTCCTTTTAATTATATTCCTGTAGTGAGAAGATTGATGCCACGTATCTGAATTATTCCCCTTCACATTCTCCTGAAGATGGCCTCACAAAATGAGCCGAAACGTCGAATTATTTTCATCTGGAACTGTTTTCGTCGTGAACAAAACTATCAAAATTTGGTTGAATTTTTCCAACCGTTGCCATTTCTACGTAGGTATTTCTTGTTTTTTTATGGTTTTTGAAAAATTTCCGAACTCCACAGCTTCTGCAGATTGAGTTAGAGGTTTCAAAATTGGTACGTATATCGAGTTTATGTTGACTTGAAATTCTGTTTTGGATTTGGATTTAACTCTCCATCTCAACGGCGCTGCATTTCGTGGTGACTATTCCGTTCAAATTCCATCTCTCATTTTATTTCAAGATAGAGGTTTGAAATTTGGCATGTGGAATGAGTTGATGTTAAAGTGCGTATCTTCAATGGTTTCAATTTTTTTTTTTGAAAATAAATAATTTTTTATTTTTCAATTCGGTTTGCTTTTTAAGCGTGATTTTTCAAAATATGATTCGATTCACGAGAATCGCATCTCGACGCGATGCATTTCGCGCAAAAAAAACTACTTTAGTGATGGAGCTCTGCTACTCACGAGTTTTTTCCAAAGTCTCAATATTTCGACATTGTTCAATGACTTCGTCCGGAGAATAAGATATAAGATCAGTATTCGAACAAACACATCTTCAAGAGATACACAACGTAGAACAGTTTCAAGTTGTCAAGCTCAGGAAATAACCATTTTTGGGAAATTAAAAATACTTATGGTGAAAGAGGAAGATCTTCCAACATGAACTTATGGCGTGGAGTGATTGGTGAACTTTGAATTATTTACAAAATCATTTTATCAATCTATTGCAAGAATTTTTATCGAATTTGAGGAAAAATATGGGGCTTTGCGCCAAATATTAGGAGAGAAGTGAGATCATATTTCAATACCAACTTTGCTGGACGTGGGATTGGTCGCGGTAGCAATTTTCTTTGGTACGTAAGTACGTAATTCAGACTTCAATCTACTCGATTTTGGCGTATGGGGCACAATGAAACGAAATTTTTATAATAATATCATGAATAGCCGGTCACAAATAAATAGACCAGTAGTTTATTTTCGGAAAATGATGTTATTTAATATGAGGCCATCATTAAAATTAACGTACCTATAGGTGAATACATGGTGGACATATCGAACAGTTACTTTGACCTTAATCATTTATTGATTTGTGTTGCGTGTATAGAATTTATAATTATGATAATTGAACTCATAATGTTATCAAGCTTTGTTTCCCTATTTTATGTAAAATGTATGTTTTGTAATCATTATTATGACTCTAATTTTTTCTCATTTTTATTAATTGACTGAAAAACACCCAATAAAATCAATTAAAAAGTCAATTGATAATGAAAACAAGATTGTTTAACTGCCGAAATCAATTGTGACGTCAGCTTACTACGATGATATTTCTCTCCATCAATTAAATGAAAATTATGCAACTGATTTCTAAAATGCGGTTATTTCGAAAACTATTTACCAACAGTGTAATGACGCTATACCCTTTTTCTCTAAGAATGTCCTGGTTTTAATATTTCATTAGAAAGAGTAAGCTTACTTGCGAAACAAGAAAGCTTAATCTACATTTATTCCACGAATGTGACTCCTGTCACATGGAAATTTATCAAAATAGATACCAAATCATGATTTCATAATTCGAATGAATTGAATGATTTTCTACTATTAAAAAAGTTGCATAATCGCAGAAAGATTTTTATTTTTTATACAAGGAATGTTTTTATTCAGACTTTCTGGTTTAAAATTATGAAAAGCTCCATCGACGTATATCTTATCGCCATTTCCTTTTTGAGTATTCAAACATCTGATTGAAACTGTTCCTATATCCTTGATTTGCTTATTCATATATTTTTCTAAATCGTTGTAGATGATTTTGCCTAAAATTCTAGTTGGTACCCATAAAACATATTGCATACCCTATACTTAAAATGTTAATAGTCATAAAAAAATTTTTAATCAAAAACTTTGAGGAAATCTCAATTTTTGTTCACTTTTATAAAAGATTTACATGAATTTTTCTATTGCTTCTATCTTAATTTTCATCCAGAGTTTTGTGGGCAATTGTTAGAGGAACATATTTTTAAAAAATCATTGAAAAATTCTCAAAACTGTTGGAGGAGTAGCGTTTTGAAAAAAGTTGAAAAAATTAAAATTTTTAAATTAAAAAAAAAACTTCTCGTTAAAATATTTTTTTTCTTTCAATATACGTTCATTTATGACAAACTTAATATAAATACACTGTGATTTGCATGCTATAGTTGAAACTACCCTAAATAAATTTTAGGGTACCGCGTCCTCTTAAGCCTTTCAAAGTTTATCATTTTTCAAGTTTATCAGTTATCTCAATCACCTGATGGGGATATGCCATCCCAATACGTCGTTCCATTTTATTTTTTAATGTCCAATCATAAGACTACAGGGCTACGATAGTATAATCAGGGTCAAAATTCATTCAGAACGACAAAATTGTAACAAATTTCGAAGTTCGAAAAAAATTTTAAACTTTGAAAGGATTAATCTCGGAAGTTATTGGGTGTACGGAGACAGTTCTACTATCATATTGCAGAAAATTTAGTCTTCTTAAAAAGCGTCATGGAAAGTTTTTTCAAAAACTAGTCCTTTAGGGTTATAATCGCCAAAATTAGAATGTAATTCATGCTGTTTCATATTTATGTGTCAACCTTACCCTAGCAGATATAGTAGCCACCTTCGGGTATCAGGACGTACGAGTTCTCGTTGCTGAAATGTTTCGTCTGTCTGAAAGATGTGGTTCAATTGTTTGCGACTGGTGGCGCTGTGTCATATTTATATGCCATTATGTTACTAGAAGGAAAATATGGGACCGTTTGAAATGTTGGTTTGGTTATCACTTTCGATGGATGGATGATACTTATGAGCCCCAATAAGGGCGAAACAGTCTGTTTATCAATTTCCATCGATTGTAATAAACAAATTAACATTTCTAACAAGTACCGGTAGATGTAGATATTTCGTTGCTTCGAGAACTCTTATAACCAGCTCCGCTAGGAGGTTTGTTTGCTTAGTTTCAAATAAATATCCTTGTTTCACTTAATTTTATAACCACGGTAGGTGTCTCGATAACACGGAGAATTCTCACTTATATATATATATATATATATATATATATATATATATATATATATATATATATATATATATATATATATATATATATATATATATATATATATATATATATATATATATATATTTATATATATATATATATATATATATATATATATATATATATATATCTATATATATGTACAAATATGTTTTCAAATATATAAAGCAATAAAATGGAATAAAGTTAGTCGATATAACAAAAAATCTTGTGTTCTAGCATAGACTCTTATTAGAATAACTTCTTGAGTGATGTTGAGCCCCCATAAAAGATTTAACTTGAGGTTATCTTCATCATTGTTCATACATGAATCACGCTTCCATTCATTGGAAGATGGGTGTTACTGCATCAACAAGCAAAATTTCAATGTGTGTAACTTTTTTCAATTATTATGATAATACTGATCGATGCCGCTCCCTGTAATCCATCAAAAAATTCCAAGTTGTAGCATTCACACCCATGTGTCGTTTTAATACCGTGTGTAGTAAAAGAGCCTGTTACTTCATTTTCGAGAAAGCTTGAATTCCATGTATGTCTACGTAGGTACAGGTCGGAACTCTGATTATGGAGATTTGAAATATTTGCATCTCAGAAATATTTTCATTGATTTTTGATGATAACATTGAGAAAATACGACGAAATTTAGCGAAAGCATTATTTGACAATATAAATAAAATCTTAATATCATTATTATTTCACACAGAATTGAATCTTGTGGTTTCAATTGGGTGATCTTTTCGTCATGTAAACAAATATGAATATTTTTTGAAATATTTTGAAAATTTTGTAAATACAAAATAGAATAATGATCCGTTGATAAATAGCCCATCTTGGTATTTTCTGTTATTTCATTCATTACTTTATAGATTAATTTTCATCAAGAGTTGACCTTATAAATACATAAATATTTGTTCATAGACTATAGTGAAACCTCTAGTCTACAATTGATATTATCGATCTACACTTTATACTAACCGGTGGAGAAAAAATTATATTTAGGAACTTTTTTCTTAACATATTGAAGAAGGTGATATAAAGAAATATGATTGCTTGAAAAAACGATATATCCAGGTTTATTTTTGGGAAATATTATGCCAGGAATATAATTTCGTTTATAGAGTTAACGTGGTATATATTACATATATCTAAACAAACTTTGAAAAAGAAGGAACATATTATGTAACATAATATTATGATGACTCATTTTGAATCATTACTGTTCTTGTTGGCTTATTCACTTTTAATTCACGATACTAGCATCATAACACCTTGTTTCACTGAAACAAATAGTGGGAATATCGGTAAGTAAACAGAAATAAGACAATGGTTGAAAAAGAAAGTGGGTAATAAACAAGTATCTATGACATTAAAATCTGCGAGTATATTTCTTCACGTTCAAATTAATATCATCATTTTCCCTTCAGTACAATATATGATACTTAGGAGAATGAAGTTTGATGAGTGATATAGTAAAGAAGAAATAATAATAAAATAATTGAATTGAATTGGCATTTACTTGGTCAAAGTTCATATTCATAACTTGATAAAGAAACAAAAAACCAACTTTTCACAGGTTTAAATAAATTTGAATGAGTAAACGCGTTTCGCCATAACATTAACTTCATCTCGTACTAAATTATGGTATCACAAAACAATCTATTTATACGAAAAATTGAACACAGGGGGGCTCTTAGAGTAACTAAATAACAATAAGCAATTCATTCAGAGCTATTGGTAGGTACATTGAACAGATTAAGAAGAGGAGAAGGGCTTACTTTAATCTATTCATTAACTAGGTTTCCGGAATTTTTAATTTATTGGTGTAAAGGGATTCCTAACAATTGATTATATTCTATATAGAATTTTTCACAATCTTTACAGTTGAGTCTATAAACACCCGTGCCTACGTTAATCTCTATGGATTTTTGATTTGTTGTTTTTAATAAATTTTCCAATGCTATTGTTGGTTTTATATGAAACTTTGAAATTTTGTTTATGAAGAAACAATTTCGGTTTTCGGAAGGTTTGCCCAAGTATGTTAAACTGTTATAGACTGTATTTTTCTCGGATATATGTGGGTAAACTTCTGAAATTGCCATTTTGTATTTCTTCCTCTGAATGAGAGTGTCAATCATATTGGGTGAATAACCATTATTTACTGCCATGTGTTTAATTATATTCAATTCCTTTCGGAAATTAGCTTCGGATGACGGAATTTTGAAAAGCCTATGAATCATACTATGATAAGCGGCTAATGTATGTGAAATTGGGTGTAGTGATGTATTATGAATTGTAATATCTGTATGAGATGGTTTATGAAAAATGGAAAATTCGTGTTTGTTGCTTTATCTGCTAATAGTAATCTAAGTAACTAATAGAATTATTCATTTCATGAAATGTCTCCACAAAATCAACTGTTGGGAATCCCTATAAATCAATAAATATAAAAATTCCGGAAACCTAGTTAATGATGACCATATTGAAGTAAACCCTTCTTCTCTTCTTAATCTGTTTAATGTACCTACCAATAGCTCTGAATGAATTGCTTTTTGTTATTTAGTTACTCTAAGAGGCCCCTGTGTTCAATTTTTCGTATAAATAGATTATTTTGTGATACTATAATTTAGTACGAGATGAAGTCAATGTTATGACGAAACGCGTTTACTCATTAAATTTTATTTAAACCTTTGAAAAGTTAGTTTTTTGTTTCTTCATGAAGTTATGGATAAAATAATTCGAAAGAAAGAAATGTTTGTACTATATTTTTTTTCCCGCAAAGCAGTAGATGTTGATTATTAACAAAACAGTTCTAAGCAATGAAACCTTCAAATCACCGTACACCTTTTAATATCATAATATACAATTATGTCTCGGTGTCAAATAGTACACTCTTATCGAATGAATGTACAGAATTACTTATGAAGAATAAGGAACGTGATACAAGCGGAAGCTGTCTGCATCTTCACTTTGCCCTTCATAAAAACTTCATTTTATAAGAAAATTAATTTTTATTACAATGTATTTATTCACGAAAAATTGATTCGAAAGCATTTAATATTTTTTCAATAATTATGGACTAAACATGGACTTTTAAGAAAATTCTCGAATATAATCATTACGTCCTATCTATCACACGATAGATAGGTACCAAACTTGAGTAGTTTTAAGTGACAATTGATTGTCGAAGGATGCCAAAATAGTCGGACTAAAAATTGTGTAAGTATGCCGAAAATTCAAATTTGTATTCACTTTGAATAAAAATGTGTTGGTGTACCACCTAATGCTACTCACTTGTCAGTTGATATGATTGAGCTGTTTGCGAGCGTGTGTAAGAATAAATTGGAGGCCTCGGTAGACCAGCGGTAAGGTATACCGCTTGTAAGCCGAGGATGTGGGTTCGAGTCCCACCTTGCTCTTGGGTGTTGTGTATGTCAGGAATTTAGTGGTTAAAATTATGAGATTAACTGCTGGGTAATGTACTTCGTTTACAAGCCCATTGGCCGTTCGGAACCGGCGTTAAACTGTAGGTCCCTCGAGATAAAAAAAGAATAAATTGAAGTACCTAATTGAAAAAACGAGCATCTATTTATTATTAATTTATCAGTTCAGTTTGAAATTTTATTGATCGAATCATCGAAATTATTGACAGAATTATGTATTTTGTAATGGACGATTATTTCTGAAATGTGCAACAGTTTCATTTTCCTTGAGATGAAGGTTTTCGAAATAGTTTTATTTGAAATGATGAAGCTTGATGATCTTCAAGGAAAACATTTCGGAATATGAAAAATATACAATTCACACATACACACATAAAGATATATACATAGATATATATCTATATATATATATATATATATATATATATATATATATATATATATATATATATATATATATATATATATATATATATAGTAGTAGTGTAGTAGTGCTTTCATGATGAAAGGAACAAATTCATTAAAAAATTAGGTTTCTATTTCATGTTAAAATCCTCGGACAGGTCGATTAGTATTTTTATTTGGGCATTTTTCGCAATAAAAATTTTGTATACAGGGTGTCTCATTCAAGAGCTATGGCTTTGTCATTAGTTTTTTTAAAGGTAATACCCTGTATATTATTTCACTTTACAATTCTACGATAAATTCTTATCACTTTTTGTGAACATACCATATGCCTCAACTCGATGGATTGCCAGAAACGGAGATAGTGGGTAATGAGAGGTACGATATGAAAACACACAAATGTAATTACTAATTTAATTTTTACATATGTTCAATCTGTTGTCCGTTTACTTCGAGACATTTTTGAAGTCGATTCAATGTTTCCCGTTGCACATTTTCAATTACTTCTGGACTGATAAGTCTTATTTCCTGCCTGATTCTCTCTTTTAGATCATCAATATTATTTGGTCTATTCAAATAAACTTTAGACTTCAAATAACCCCATAAGAAAAAATCCAATGGGGTTATGTCCGGTGATCTTGGCGGCCACTCAATCGGACCTCTCCGTCCTATCCATCTGTTGGGAAAAGTTGCATCAAGAAATTGTCGAACAGCGATTGAATAGTGAGGAGGTGCCCCATCTTGTTGAAACCATATCTCGTTATTAGGTATGTCAGGATCTTGTGGGTTAGCAAACAAAACAGCTAAAGCCGGAATGAGTTCGAACTGGAGAAAGTTCAAGTAGTCCTCTCCGTTTAGTGTTCCTTCAAAAAAATAGGGACCAACTATACGATTTCGAACAATCGCTGCCCATGTATTAATTTTTTGAGGCCGCTGTGTGTGGCATTCTTGCATCCAATGAGGATTCTTGGTCGCCCAATACCTACAGTTTTGTCTGTTAACGTGGCCATTTAAAGTAAAGGTGGCTTCATCAGAAAAAATTATGTTTGTAATGAAATTTAGATGTTGATTATGAATTTCAAGAATCTGCTCACAAAACTGTACTCTGCGGTCAAAATCGTCTTCTAATAATTCATGTACCAGCTTAATTTTATAGGGATGATACTTATTTACCTTAAGTATTTTATGCACGGACCCTACTGATAAATTGAAATTATTGGAAATTGTAGTAATGGATGTATGAGGGTTATCTTGGGTTTCTAGTAGAACGTTCAGCACTGTTTCTTCAGATACTCTCGGTGGTCTTCCTTTAGGTAAATCTCTAACGTGGCCGTATCTCCTGAATTTTGATTCAATTTTGCTGACTGTCGATCTAGTAATTGGCGGACGATCAGGATGATTTTCATTGAATAGATTGCAGACTTCTTCTTGTGAACGCACCCTATCTCCAAAACCAATCATCATAAGTACTTCAATACGTTCTCTCTCAAGTAATTGCATTTTCTTAAACAATGAAGTAGTGTAGTGCCTGGAGCGTTAAAAACATGAAAACTGCGGACTATACAGCACCAGTGAATGAATTCAGATGGTACATGTGAAATTTCATTCTTCAGATTTAATGACAATGTTTACCAAAATTTTTTTTTGTACTTTTAATCCACATTTTAAATCTCCAGGTGCTCCACTATCTCCGTTATAATCTGGGAATCCATCAAGTTGAGGCATATGGTATGTTCACAAAAAGTGATAAGAATTTATCGTAGAATTGTAAAGTGAAATAATATACAGGGTATTACCTTTAAAAAAACTAATGACAAAGCCATAGCTCTTGAATGAGACACCCTGTATACACAATTTTTATTGCGAAAAATGCCCAAATAAAAATACTAATCGACCTGTCCGAGGATTTTAACATGAAATAGAAACCTAATTTTTTAATGAATTTGTTCCTTTCATCATGAAAGCACTGTATATATATATATATATATATATATATATATATATATATATATATATATATATATATATATATATATATATATATATATATATATGTATATATATATATATATATATATATAATAATTGAATAATTGGGAATTATCAGAGTGAAAGACCTATTTTAGTTCTATGTACTATTTATTGACATATTTTTAGCTTTCGCGGCTTCACAGCTACTTCTTCAGTACATCTAAAATATATATTATATATATATATATATATATATATATATATATATATATATATATATATATATATATATATATATATATATATATATATATATATATATATATATATATGAAGTGGTAAAATCCCTATGTGAGTTCATATTTAATAAGTTAGGAATGAAAAAACACAACTCTCACAACTCCAAAGGTTTTTAAATGTTTATTTTGTTAATAGCTACCGGTTTCGCGAAATTTCCTTCGCATCCTCAGGCACAGATGGCTGTAAAAAAAAATTTCCAAAAATGAAGAGCAATGACATTCACATGCGGACATTAGTAAAATTTTTAGAATTGATGGAAATCTGATGCTCAAGCGCACTAGACAATGCGAATACGACGCTAACCGAACAACAAAACTAACTTGACGGTGATAATTGACATCTGGTAGATCGAATCATGTAGTAGAGAAAGTACACAACACAAACACGCAACAAACGTCAACCTCACACCGCAACTAGATAAATCATTCTGGAATCTCAAACAACACCGAACAAATTGGTGGTATATCAGTTGTTAATTGAGAATTTAATACAGCATCATCAGCACATTTTTGAACCCTTATTATTTCCAGTTGCTCCATGTGTGGAAGCAATGGTCCCTTCTCAAGAATGTGCAAGGCCTCAAAGCCAATCTGCAGATCGAATATGTGTCCCTCATCGAGTAAATGTTGAGAAAACTGATAGAATCCTGTTGATAAGGGGCTGCGAAACTTGGTGTGTTCACGGATACGTATTCCAAAACTACGAAAAGTGCGTCCAACGTATATTGCAGAACAGGTGTCACAACGGAGTCGATACACTCCTGACTTATTGAGAATGTTTATTTTGTCCTTGTTATTGACTAAAGCCATTTTTAAAGTATTAGAAGTTCTGAATGAATCATTGAAATATCCCTTCAATAGATTAGCTAATCTATAAGATGTAGGACCCATGTAAGTCAATGAGACAAATTTACACTCATTCCTATCAGCATGCGGTAGTTCGTTAATATAAGTCTCTTGTTGGATAATTTTTTTCCGTTTTTTTTAAATCAGTTTATCTATCAATTGAGGCGTATAACCATTAACCAACGCAATCTGTTTTAAAACTAAAACTTCGTTGTCGAACGATTCATCTGACAAAGGTAACATTGTGAGTCTGTGTACATATTAATTAAATGCTGCAAGTTTATGTGGGAAAGGATGACTTGATGAGTTGTGTATGACAGTAGATGTCTGAGTTGACTTCCTGTAAATTTCAAAATCCAACTTATTGTTCCCAACTGTCAAGGTGAGATCCAAAAAATTCAAGGTTTTATTTTCATTGTAAAGTTCCATTGTAAACTTGATTTTTGGGTGTACAGAATCGATATAACCTAAAAAATCATGAAGCAGTTCCAAAACACCTTAACATTTTTGAACCCTTAATAAGGGTTCAAAAATGTGCTGATGATGCTGTGTTAAATTCTCAATTAACAACTGATATACCAATAATTTGTTCGGTGTTGTTTGAAATTCCAGAATGATTTATCTAGTTGCGGTGTGATGAGGTTGACGTTTGTTGCGTGTTTGTGTTGTGTACTTTCTCTACTACATGATTCGATCTACCAGATGTCAATTATCAACGTCAAGTTAGTTTTGTTGTTCGGTTAGCGTCGTATTCGCATTGTCTAGTGCGCTTGAGCATCAGATTTCCATCAATTCTAAAAATTTTACTAATGTCCGCATGTGAATGTCATTGTTATTTGTATTTTGTATATGCTTATATTTGTTTTATATTTAAACTACCCATTATTGTATCCATCCAAAACTTCCATTTTATATTGTGCTTATTTTTTTTGACACACAACGTTTGACATGTCTTGAATTTGACCCCTGTGGTCCACTGTAAGTCATGATAGGTTGTATTTTTACATTGCTCTTCATTTTTGAATATTTCTCTTACAGCCATCTGTGCCTGAGGATGGGAAGGAAATTTCGCGAAACCGGTAGCTATTAACAGAATAAACATTTAAAAACCTTTGGAGTTGTGAGAGTTGTGTTTTTTCATTCCTAACTTATTATATATATATATATATATATATATATATATATATATATATATATATATATATATATATATATGTATATCGTACACACTACTGAAACATCGTCCAAAATCAAAAAGGAGAGACAAGCTCGCAAGAAACAGTTTCCATTCAATTTACCCATAATGTTAGGTTAGCGGACAACAGGTCATAATCCTAAAAATACTGTTGGCAATCCAATCATCCATAAATTAAATCTGAAAGCTTGGTAACCTGTCCTCTTACAATTAACGGTTACTAAGTTACAAATTTTCGTATCCAGAAAAGGTACACTATTATCATTTATATTTTCCTTTTCTATTGTAAACTGGATGTTTCCCTCACTGTCCCAGTTATTAAAGATATCGAGCAATTCATGCTCTTCACCTCTCTCAATACTGCAAACTATATCATCCACATACTTTTTTAAGAAAGTAGGTTAGAAAGAAAGCTTCCCACACGGTCGCCCACCAAGTCATCCATCACATATTGGGCCAAAATGTGATGGATGACTGATGGAAACTGTTTCTTGCGAGCTTGTCTCTTCTTTTTGATTTTAGACGATCTTTTAGTACATTGTGTGTAAGAATATATATATATATATATATATATATATATATATATATATATATATATTTAGATGTAGCTGTGAATCTGCGAAAGCTAAACATATGTCAATAAATAGTACATAGGACTAAGATAGGCCTTTTAATCTGATAATTCCCAAATAATCAATTATTGTTTATTATTCAAATGTTCAGAGATGATTACCGCTCTATATATATAGATATATATATATATATATATATATATATATATATATAAATATGTATATATATTATATAATATATATATATATATATATATATATATATATATAATATATATATATATATAATCTCTTGATAATTATCAGCAATAACAGGCTTGTTGAATCTCGAAAAACTCGATTTTATTAAAAAGTTGACGTTTCGCCACGACATTCGTGGTTTTATCAAAACTTTTGATAAAACCACGAATGTCGTGGCGAAACGTCAACCTTTTAATAAAATCGAGTTTTTTGAGATTCAACAACACGTACGGTTCGTCGAAGAGTTTGTAGATACTTTATATCATTTTCTCTTATAATGAGTAGCTAAGCTTACCTCATGTACCTATGTCTTTAGTTTCCAATCACTTCAGGTTTTCATAGTATTGCCATAGACTAATGAGTTTTATCAGAAAGGGAGCGGGTGCCTTTGAATATTTTTTAAACGTTACATGTAACACGAAATCATATATTCAATAGTTTAGGTAAATAATCAACAATGAGGTTTCGAGCATTTGACTCATATTGAAGTTATATTCCATTAAGGTGTGTTATGCAATTGAAGATGAAGATCCTTGATTAAATGTATCCAATAGATATGGGCATTGTACCAGTGCATGACCTTACTGAAGAGAGAGTATTAAATCTAGCAATAATCGAAACATATTTGAGCCTAATAAGATTGATTCTAAGTATTGCATGTAAAATATGAGTCTAAGCTGAACTATTTGGCTGTCAATTTTGAGCTGTTGACCTATACTTAGTATGCAAGTAATTTATTAGAGAGTCAACCAGGTGAAATCTTTTCTTGCATACTGAAAATCGGACCTTAAATGTCGATACGTTAATATGGGCGAAATTATGAATAATTTTTTAGATCGATCGATCATTAATGTGCAGAGGAGATAAGCATTAGATACTCCTGGAGCTACCTTATAAGCTAGTTGGGAGAACTCCTTTATCTTTTGGTAAACTAATCATATCATGAAAAAACATTGTATCAATTCATCACGTTCTACTGTAGAATCACACCAGAAACTAAACTAGCTCAATATTGCTTACCTACTTCAATAATTCTTGCAATAACATTTTGAACAAATTTCCATAGTTTACAGAAAATAACCTATTTATGAAGTATCTGATGAAAATTGTATTTTAAGGTCAATTTGTTCAATACGTTATTCTGCAGCAGAATTCGTTTTCTGAATTCATTATCTTGATATATCATATTTCAAATTTAAGTGCTCTGATACGTTAAGTTGAAAAATTTGATGACAGTCATATTCAATATTTGAGGTTATTAATAAGGAGTACCTGGGCGACTGAGCTTCGCCCGGTCTAACTAAAATAAAAATATCCAACATCTGGATAATGTCATATTGCCCCATCTCACAAAGTTTTAAGGTGAAAGTACAACTATATAGGTGAACTTAAAAACCAAAACCCTGTCTAAATACAAATTTCATCCAAATCTTTAGAGCTGTTTCCCATATATATATATATATATATATATATATATATATATATATATATATATATATATATATATATATATATATATATATATATATATATATATATATATATATATATATATATATATATATATATATATATATATATATATATATATATATATATATTTATACACACCGATGTGTCCGATCAATCATATATCTTCGATTAATTCCTACAATTACACATTGTGGCAGGCAGCGAAAATGCAATGTTGCCGGAATGCGGTCTCTCTTTTTACTAAAATTCTAATTATAGAAAATGGCGAGAACAATATATATATATATATATATATATATATATATATATATATATATATATATATATATATATATATATATATATAATATATATATATATATATATATATATATATATATATATATATTATATATAATATATATATATATATATATATATATATATATATATATATATATATATATATATATATATATACATAATCTTTCGTGATTCCTCTAGAGCCAGTGAATATTGTTCAGATGTTGCTATCACGGTTAAATAAAAATTGCGAAAAGAAAACATGTGTTTGTTTCATGCAAAAACGTAATTTATATTGCTTCACGAATTAAACGTAACAACTGTATATCTATGAAAAACTGAAAATGCGAAAGCTTGTTCACAAACACAGTTTCATTGTGTATTTATCCAAGAAGGTACCTGATTCACATCAATTCGCCAGCAAATATGTCGAAAGCGAAATCAAGTTTTATCACTTTCTTTCAGACTGCGGGCACTGAGAGACCTTGGCTGGCGCAAATTAAAAATTATGGTATATTTCATCGTGTTATTTATTACACAATGTTTGGCTCTTCGAATTTAACATCAAGTTTAAATGATCTACTATCAGTATGATGTCCTGACCTAGATCTATGACTCCTATGGAAATTTTGATGTATATCTGTCATAAATATAGAAAATATTCATATTGTTTCCAGTTGAGAAAGTTGAAAAAAAATATCGCAAGAACTCACACTGCAAGATGGCATGAAGGAAAACTTCATAATTAATTTCTATTTATTTTAATTGTGCTTACCAATTTCAATGTCCTAAAAAATTCTACAACTTCAAAAAACTTTTTAAATTGACCAGTCAGCTAAAGTGAGAAGTTTGGTGAAGTAGGGGCACGGTCAGATCTAAGGCTATGACGCCGCGGAAAAAATGTTGTGACTCTATCGCAGCTTCGCAAGAAATGTTACTATACAGGCCCGACCATATATAGCGTTTCATATACAGCGACATCAGCACAGTCAAGAATGAGAGCGGCTTTCTGCGGCGATGACAAAAACGCTCTTCATTGTTTTCAATGCAAGAGGCCTGCGGGTCTAGATCGCATCACGACCGGAATATATTCACGTCAAATGTATACGATTTCATACTTACAAAATGAAATATGTATGCAGTGCTGCCGGACTTCCATAACTTTCCTGAGCTATCAAAATGTTCAAAATTTTAGGTTCTTCAGGTTACGAAAGGTGAAACATCGTACAGAACGGTGGAAAAAATAATTTTTAATAATATATGTATTATGAGAACTAGTGGAATTGATGGAAACAAATCGTAATCAACTTGAAAGTTTGTGAAAACTATGAGTCAACATTCAGTGTTATTTCGAAATTATATGAATATAAACAAACAAGGAGAATTCTGTTGTAATAAGAAAAATATCTTATGGAACAGTATAGTTGGAAAAATTGTTTTTCTAATGTAAATGTTATGAGAACTGATACAATGGATGTGAACAAATGGTAATTAACTCGATAGTTGTGTGAACTATAAGTCAATATTGGGTGTTAACTCGAACTAATCATATGAACATAAACAAATAAGTATAATTCTGAAACATCATCGTGGAAGAATGAAAAACACTGTGTATCGTAAAAGTGAATAAATGCAAGTAGTGTAAACCACCGAACTTGAATATTTGCTCAGAGAGATGGGGTGTAACAATGTTTTCACATATCTAATGAATAATTGAAATCCGAAAGCTGTTCTCGAAAAATAAATTCGAAATTCCGAACTTTCATTTAAGTAATCAGTTATTTCCAGTTAACAATATCTGCTTCTAGATTCCATTATAAGATTGCGTTTATGTTTTCTTTCATATTTCATTTACTTTTTACATGATATGATTGCAATACTCCATTTATTGGAACACATATTCTGGTTCCGGGCTACACTACTTTCTTTTATTCATTCTGTTTATTATGGACAATAATAATAATCATGTTTTTATCGGGATTTTTTGAAAGTTTTTGAGTCCATTGTTATATTCATCTTTATCAGTCATTTCACTGGCTGAGATTTACTATGAATCAGGGTTTTTATTTCCATATTAAAATTTTCTCACTTGGTGTTATAAGCTTATTCAGTACAGCAATGAACCACAATAAACGAAAACAGAAATCGTTAGTCGGTCGTATCCTTCTATTATTAAAATTATGATAATCAATAATATAACCTAATTTATCCTAAATCAAGCTTCTTTTAAAATTTCATATTACAACTTGGCAACATTGGCTCAAATGCAGTCGTGTCATGTGGAGATCTAGTCGATCTCCCGTTTTGTGTTTTTTAAACATCCATAATGATTACTGATCTGTTTCGTATTGCTAAGGAACTGCCAATGTTGTGGCCATCGTTCCACAAGTCTTGATAAGATAGTTTGATGATGTAATCTGACCATTCCGTGGGTCAGGGAAACCATGCATTTCATCATGGAACTTTTCATATGTTAGATAGGATGTGGCCTTTAGCTGGAAAGAAATTGGTGAGCTGGGCTCCAAAAGCCTGCTTTTATGACTACTTTTCTTGAAAATGCTGAGCATTTAGTCCAGGCTCTTGAAACTTGGCCATATATTTTGCGTTTATATTTCCCTACAATTATATTCACCTAATGTGGCGCCATTTTGGTCGAACAGATTATTGAAAATTATTCATTTTGGTCGAATTCTCTTTAAGTTAAAAGAACAGCTCACAAGTTTTTTCTTGTGTTTTCATTTATTACTGAAGCACTTTGAGTTTAACAAGAAGAAGGCAGCTGAGAAGAGAAGACAAATTTATTTCTTACTTCAAATGTCTTCAGATATAGATACTCCTTTAATTAGGTGAAAATTACTCATCTTTCTTTAAACCTTCGTGGAAGTTCTTCCATCAGCGTCTGCCTTATGCATCCTATTTACCCCACATCCCAAATCTAATCAATATATTTTCTATTTTTCTTCCAAAGGATGATACGTTATAGGCTTAACTTCTTCAAGAATTCTAGATCAGGCAAGCCATAACGGTATATGCAGGATATTTCTCAATATAGTTTTCAAAAATTATCGCGCATTGCGCTCTGATGTTATATGGAAGCGAAAGACGAAATCGTAGATTTTTACGTAGTACAAAAGTTATCGCTTAAACAAATAGATAACTCGTATTTTATAGGAAACCTTCTATTTATCAGAAATGTGGACTCTATGATATTAAAATATTTGTACATTGGAATTACTCTTATATACAAATTACGGTACAAAAGTCACTACATACTTATTTCGAAATTCACATTGATGAGAATTCATTAAACATAATTTTCCATAACTTTAGAGAAAAATTCATGCAGACGGTCGTTTGTTTGTAATTTAGATATAAGGTTGTGAAGCATGAATGTTTCATCCAGAATCGTGACTTCAAATTGAATAATAAATGTTGTTGTCGAAAAAATTGAAATATTTCTAAATTTATCAAAAAAAAATTGTGTGTCAGCTCTGACGCAATGGAGTTTTATCCAGTCATGAGTCAGTTTTTAGCAGGTTTTCACTTTGAAAACCTACTTATTAAAATGTGAGCGATTAGCAAAGTTGGAGCTAGGACCAAGATAGTTTCTCGTTTCATGACTTTTTATGATGCTTGGCACAAAAAACTCAATTTCATATATATCTATATATATATATATATATATATATATATATATATATATATATATATATATATATATTTATATATATATGTTCATATGTATGTATGTATAAGTTTATATATTTTAGCGTTGTTTACACGATAGCGGGCGCAATTTTGAAGCAATAGAGTTGAAAGTTTGTAAATAGGTAGTTTCGCATGATATATTGAATGGGATTGTTTATGGTTCGTATTGGTTGGGGGGTTGACCCCTCTGGGGGAAAAATAAATCTTGATTACACGATAACGGGCGCAATTTTGAAGCAATAGGGTTGAAAGTTTGTAAATAGGTAGTTTCGTATGATATCTTGAATGGGATTGTATTTGGTTCGACTTGGTTGAGGGGTTGACCCCCCTGGGGGGAAATAAATATTGTTTACGCGACAGAAGGCGCAATTTTGTAGCAATAGGGTTGAAAGTTTGTATCTAGGTAGTTTCGCATGATATCTTGGTTGGGATTAGTTTTGGTTCGAATTGGTTGGGGGGTTGACCCCCTGGGGGAAGAAATAATTCTTGTTTACATGATAAAAGTCGCAATTTTGGAGTAATAGGTTTAAACGTTTGTAGGTAGGTATTTTCGAAATATATCTTGGACGGAATTGGTTTTGGTTCGAATTGGTTGGGGGGTTGACCCCCTGTTGGAAGAAATAAATTTTTATGCATGATAAAGAGCGCAATTTTGGAGCAATAGAACCGAAAGTTTGTGAGTAGGTAGTTTCGTATGATATATTGAATGGGATAGGTTTTAATGCGAATTGGTTGGAGGGTTGACCCCCCAGGAAAAAAAATCACAATTTATTGAACGTATTTTTCAAAATGGATACGTTATGAAAACCTGCTCTTCTAATGCAGCTCGCTGCGATAGAGTTTTTTTATATCTTTCTTTATTTTATTTCAATCAATTAATAATTTTGTTTATTGTGCACAAATATAAGTCGTTAATTCAATTAATAGTAATAATAATAATGATAATAAAATGAACCGCATCCACATGTTTTTCAGGTTTTTTTCTTCGTTATTTATTATCACTGTTTTTCTTAATACTTTCAATATTTTATTAACTTCAATCACTTAATAATTTTGTAGTAAGTATCACTAGATATAAATACGTATACATGTTGCCGGTATACCCTCATAGATGCGGCGGTATACTAATTATCTCGAATTGAAAGGTGCGCGTACTATGTTGCCCAAATGAACGTAAAATTTCATTTTAGTTATCGCTCGATTTTACTCCTCATAAAATTTTCTTACCGCGGGCTAAATATGAAAATCGTTTCTTAAGGATTACACTCCAATAAACTCCAAAATGTATGTATAAATATATAAAATTTTATATAATTCTGTTTGTTGTAAGCTTCAGTACTTACTCTGTCGACAACTGTTTCTCAGTGTTTGCGCAATTTGTCAATCTAAAATAGGTTAGGTATTCCTCAACAATTTTAGAGTCGGTCATATTGATGTATTTAAGTATGTAAGTTATCTTGACAACATTTCTACAGTAATCGATGAATTATTTTTTTTTACTATTTTTTTTTTATTTGCACATATACCCGCATCAACCGCTTTGGGTTATTAGCAGGGGAACATACACATAGTACATGTCAATTTAAGTTGTAAGGTTATAATTTAGAGTACAAGTTGGATTCTTTTAAGAAGTTCAGTAGGTTTCCTATGTTATGTGTTAGGACTGTAGCAAGGTTCACTTCGAGATGATGTTTCATTCGGACGTGGTTGTTTGCTTGGCATTCAGTTAGAATGTGACTTACTGTTAGTGTAGTGTTACAGACGGTGCACATAGGGGGAGGTGTTCTTTCTTGAAGAAATGAGTGTGTAATTGCAGTGTGTCCAATTCTTAGCCGATTTATTATTATTTGGTTTTTTCTGCCATTTGGTAAGTGGAGGTATTTGTTGATGTTGGAATGAATGTCTTTTAGTTTACTGCTGCTAGTGTTTCAGTTTTGTTGCCATATACTAGAGATGTGTGATCTAAATGAAAGTTTGTGGTCTGCTTTCGGTAAGTGTTTGATGTTCTCCAGTTCCTCGTTGTTTATTGCATGTTGTGCTAATCGATCTGCCTCTTCATTATCTAGTATCCCGAATTGAATATAAAATTAAATATGTTTACTCTTATCGGTAACCCTAGTGAAAAACTAATTAATTTTTTCACTTACCTATATAATAGCAGCTAAACTTTATATCAGTAGAGAATTTCCGAAAAAGAATAAATAACGGAAGCTGCTTTAAAAACAGTAAGAGAGATTCTAGTTCTTCGAATTTATTTATTAGATGATCATTCATTCAAAATAAATTTCTATATTTCGGGAATCCCTATAAATTAACAGGTAAAAAAATTCTCCTGAGATGAACAATTTAAGATTCAAATCGTTCCCCCCTTAAAAGATGATAAATTTCGTGAACATAAACGCAAAACTCGACATATGAAACAGTTTGTCTATCTCTGAATTTATGTCAAAATATGGTGTTATAATGAGGTAGATTATTTAAATTCATTAAAACATATTGTACTGTACCACTAGAAAAGTTTTCAATATGTAGCTCTTGGAAAAATCGAATTCGTATAATGCTTCTCAAGTTCTCAGCACCCCGAATGATTTCAATAGATGGCGGTTTATGCTGGGAAGCCTGACGGTGACGATATCAGTATTTGGAGAAATAAAAAATTAAGTCATATATCTCTCAAACAATTGTTAATTTTAGAATACTCGGGTTGAACGTCTTGTAATCACCTGAAGAGTGAACTAAATTGAAGTCCGTTATAGTATATAGAATCGCTATATGTTTCTAGAATGAACTACAGAAATTTGAAACAGTCTATGGAGTCAGATGTATTTCTTTTCTCACAAAGTTCTGAAATCTAAGGAACATTGGATTCACTGAAATGATCAATTCCGAAAGTGAAAAAGATGCATGAATTTTATTAAAATCCATGAAGAAACGATTTTTCATGAACAAACTTAAATTTTGTATAACTGTTACTGTTAGCTTGAAAAACGTCCAAAATCCAATCGGAAAGAAATGAAACTATTCGATATAATATACCTGGCAGATTGAAATTTGGAAAAAAACCAATGCGTAATCAGTTTTTTCTCTTTTTCAACCATGACTCCTGACAAAAAATTAATGGAATAATTTTGATTGTATGGTTCTTTTTTGATCGTGAATATAATCCTATAATTTCGGCCTAAACATATCCCGTTTCATGAATTTTTACAACAAATAATAGTGAAAGTTAAGTGAATTTTTCTTCTTCATGCAGAGTTTCATATACACACCATAGTATTATATCAAGATTCCCACATTCAATAAATATTGTCGCTTTTCAAAGGTCTTCCTTTCAATTCTGATTGATACTCAGCTGTAGCATTAAAAATAAGTGCCCTTTCTACAGACAGATCAAATTTCATGCAGAAATCACTCTGGTAACCTCCACTCAGGTTTTTTGAGTTAAATGTAACCTTTTCAGTCCTCCTTTGAGCCTCTTCTTCAATGAAATATGTATTCAACATTTCCTCCATGTTGATTTCGGTCAATTCTTCATCTTGGAATTCAAGAGACTCAGAATGTCACTTGTTTTTATATCTTCATATCCATCTTCTCCTATTTCATTAGCAACTTGAGCAATATCTGTAGTTCAACTTTAAATTCGCATAGATTCTTCATCATTTCGTATAGTCAGAGCAGGCTACAGTTTTTTACACCATGAGTTCATTGTGTATGGCAATGTTTTTTCATTGATTCTTTTATATTAATAATGCATCCTTTCATTTCAAAATTACATGACATTCAATCAGGCGGCTTGTGGTAACTAACTTCAGGGGGGGTAATGAGGTTTGTTTGTTTATAAATACTTTGATATTAGTCCACTGGGTGAGATTAAATCACGCTTTTCAAAGGTCGTACGTTGAAAAGAAGCCAAGCCATTGATAATAAAATGAAGAAATATTTAGGAGGGAATACAGAAAGTAGTCAAGATTGTCGAATGAGATGGAAATAAGGGAATCCCGATTAGAAAGCGTTTAATGTAATGTAATAAATTTCGATTTTCATTCAAATAAAAGTTTTTGTGTGAATTCATGTTCTGATGGGTTGTGGTAGGAATAAAGTGTAAATATGTAATTAATATATTATGCAAAATAACTTGCTAGATTCCATTAACTAATAATGGAAACTTGACATATATATTATCGAAATCTGAAGAGTATAGGAACTGGTTATACCGGTTTGAGTACCTATTTATATGACTGCTCTTATAACAAGCTGCCCGCCTCCCTGACACATACTTCAGGGAGGAATGAAACACGTGTGTTTCCCCCTTTTTTTATAACAAGCCAAATTCCAAAATCTATCTGACCGTTGGTAAAAGGTGAATTCTCACCAAGTCAAGTGCTTTTTCTAATATATTACTTTCATTAATTTAATATTCAAGACATACATCAAAGATCCTTGATGTATATCGAAATAAAAATACTTATTTTAAAAGACATACAATATATTCTGTCACATTTGGAAGTAAGTTCCGCCTCTACCAGGGCTATATATATATATATATATATATATATATATATATATATATATATATATATATATATATATATATATATATATATATATATAATTATACACCTGTAGTTTTCTACGAGAAAATTGCGAAAAAAGAAACAAATTTTCGCAATGATATATGAATGATTGATTAATTATACAGGGTATCCCAGGTAAATTAATATAAGTAATAAAATTGTTCTCCTGAATATTTCGTTTATTATGGTGTTTTAAAAAAATTCTAAAAACAAGTAGATTCTCTGATAAAACTTGTGATACTATTCTGAAATTTTTTTTTTTTCAAAGAGTCTGCATCAAGGAGCTTTCATATGCTTCAAAGTCACAAAATTTTTTTCATAAAATTCTAATTTTATCAACTGATAAATTTATGCGTTATAGAAATTCTTCTTCAATGTAACTATTATTTTCTATAACGTACTACGACATTATGTTATCACTATTTAATTGTTGTTCATCAATTCACAATGAACTTACAATTTAATTTTCTCTGATCCAAATCTGATCTTTTCGATAATTCTCAAAATTTTCACAACTAAATTCAATCTTTCTCTGGGAGTTAGCTGCCTAAATAACATATGTTCCTATAGGTATCAGACATAAACTCCAAACTATTGAATGGTTCAATATAAGAGTTCGCTTATCATTCAAATACAATACATTAACATTACTCACGTAATTTTCCTCAAAATAATTCTATATATCAATAATATAAATTCATTAATGATTTTGAATGATTCTTGGGAGCATTTCTCATATCAGAACTATTTGTAAACATTATCTTTTATCGCCTCTTCAAACAAATAGTTTATTTACATTGATGCATGATTATAACGTAAACATGTTTATTTTCAAGCACATCCTTCTTTCACCTTAAGGTGTGTCAAATACTTCTACGTTTTCATTTATGATTAATACAAGACTCTCCGTAAAGTTTCCTGGAGGTTTTGGCATCAACTGCAGGGGATTTAACTAATTTTTTCAAAAATGATTTTCAACAGAGAAAAAGTGAACATAAAATATATTGCTTTAGTTCGAGAATTGTGATAAAAATCTTTTCAATATATTACCAGTTTCATTGTCGTTTCTGAATTTCTTCTGAGCCAATATTAATTTATTAGTGTTGATTGTTTGGTATTAACTTAAAACAAAAATTTTGTTTCGTAAGATCTATCTAGAAATACTACCATTGAAAATATTGTTCGGGATTTCAATTATTTGTCAAGTATTTTCATTCGTATATTGAAATACGACGCAAAAAACTAATTAACATTAGTCCTTTGGAATCTTATAAAAGTCGTATAAACATCTGCCTAATGTTAAGTGCGTTCTTGTAACTATTTCGAAGATTCTATCAACATTGCATCTTAAAACAGTAAATATCCTGGCTGTTCGTATACTGGCTTCTGAAGTATTCATTTTAGGCATATAATTCAGTTTAACATAAGCGTTCCTGCTACGGGATATTTCTCCTGCCAAACAACTGTAGTAACAAATCCACAGAAAACTGCTCATTGCTGTGTCGCCAAATTTTTCCGACATGAAAATCCATTGATTGTTTAAAAATTCTATTTCTACAAAACATTGTGGAATTAAAACTCTTGGAAGCATGCCAGTTCTAAATAATTCACATCCATCTTTACCACTCGTAACAAGTTGAAGCGTTCTTGATATGGAATAAATCACCCGCTACGGAATATCTTTCTTGCTACGAGATTTATTTCCTACCAAGCAACTGTATTTACAGATCCATCGAAAAACCTTCCATTTTTCAAAAAATAGTTTTGATGATACACTGTCAATTATATGTCTTTAGAAGGACTGTCTGAGAATAGAAGTGTCGCCAAACTTTCTTTACAGGAAAATGTAATGAATTTACTAAAAATTAGTTCTCACAAAATACAGTGGAATTAAAATATTTGAGAGTTCTGTCTTCGCATCCATCTTAAACACTCATAACAAGTTGAGAAAAATATAATAATTTATATTACTGACACGTTTAGCACATTGGTCATGTTATCTTCTCAATCAACGGAGAAATAAAGTCGGTGTTTCAATTAATGTAATTTCGAAGGATTTTGTAGCAAATGGGTATCGCATGATTAAACTTCTATTTCTTATCCTTGTTATGGAATTTGGCTGTGAATGTAACACCTAGCATAAAAAATATATGTTATTCATTATATTGGCATCACATCCATATTGATAGTATTGAAATTTCGAATTGATTGGGCCGATACATGGTGTAATAAAAATATTAAAACAATGGTTAATGATAACAATTTACACATTTATTAAATGAAATAACGCATGGCGCACGTTTCGGTGAAACTTCACCTTCTTCAGATGCTAAAGGCAAACTAACAGTTAGTTTACCTTTAGCATCTGAAGAAGGTGAAGTTGATATATTTATTTCTAGAGATAATAATATTTTTCATGTTTCATTTATTCTTATGCTTATCAAATAACAAACTTGCTTGCGATATTTATCACTACATATGTACAAAAGTCAAATACTCATTAGAAATGTAAAACGACTGCTACATTGCTAAAAACTACGTTACATGCAACATATCTAAACACATGTTAACTATGCCATTTCAAACATTACTTGATCAGTTTGAAGTTTCATACATTTACTTTGAATTCAATATTTTAAAAGACTTAAACTTTCATGGAATTGCTTATTTCAATCAAGGCTTGGTTTCATTCACATTACCTACTAAATAGACCTATGAGGCTGACGCTGATGTAATTTGTGATCCAAAAAATATCCAAAACGAAAAACGAAAAATATTTTATGTAAGAAATTTTTTCAGTCAAATTTTGTTTTTCCTTTTTAGCTATTTTTTTTTAATAACTCCAAGTACTCTAGCTAAAATTCACAAAATGACATCCCAATGTATTTAGTCATTTTCGGCATTCAATTACGGGTTCGGCATTCAATTACGGGTTCAACTACATCCATGGAGCTATGGTTCAAGCTATTGACCCCTCGTATCATAACTCTTAATAACAATTCTTCTTGCTGTCTATATATTGAAGATATTTGACGAAAATAACCAGTTTTCTACGGTCCGTTTGTCCAACTTGAAGTGGCTCAGTTTAGGTGGGCATAACTCCAAGAAAAATTATTGGATAATATGAGGAAACTATATGGCAAAGTTCTGAGTCTCTGGATTATATCCGGATAAAATGTTCAGCGTTTTCATGAAAACCTAAAAAAAGTTTGTTAGATTCCTGGACCAACCCAGAAAACCTGCTTCGGTCAATTCAGAGAATATGCCTGACGAACACAAACTTTATGATACAGTGCCACTGTTCTGGGCATTTAGTCCAACTCGGAAAAAGAATTGCACGAATGTTTAGACTTAGAGGGATGTCCTACCACAGTAGACAGTCGGGCCACCAAGATAGATAGATAGATAGATAGATTTATTGTGTTACTACATAAAATGTTTACACTCGTCAAAAAATAATTAAATTGCAAACATCACAAATATTACAGTTGTACAATGCAACTTCAAAACAAACATATTAAACATCCAAGTTGTTTGAACGACGACAAATAATAATAAAAATGATAACATACATCATAATCAACCTCACCAGTTCACACCTAGTAGGAGCCCATGTCAATTTTGAAAAATTCTTGTACAGAATACAAGGTATTATTCGATAACATCTTCCTCACCCTATACTTCAAATTCTTAAGTGGCAAAGATCTCAAACTTGACGACAGTTTGTTATAGAATTTCGGTGCCACATAGTCTGGCCCACCCTGTGACCTACTCAGTCTCACTTGGCGGAAGAAGTATTTTTTCCCTTTCGGAAACCAAATTGATTGTCTGAAAAAAGTCCATTTATCTCAAAAAACTCCGTCACCTGGTTACTAAGATGACGGAGCTATTACCAAGAGCTATCTAACGGCGTAGATGCCACTTAAAAAATATAATATTTAACGTAACCTCAATTTAGGTCATTCGCCCGACATTGATTCAACCCAATAGTCGCAGCAAAAAAATAGATTGCACGACACAATAATGTATCATATACGACAAAAAAAGCCTTAAATGTAATTAATGGATATTGCAAAGCCTTAAATGTAATTAATGGATATTGCACTGCAGGATAATGTATTAACGACACAAAAAAGACTGCCCGACACAATAATGTTTACGAAAAAAAAATCGATTAGTTGGAATTAATATATACTGCACGGCAGGATGAAGGATAATGCATTACAAGAAAAAAAAACATTTTCCAAAAAATGGTGAAATAATCGACTGAAAATGGTGCCAATAAAACAAAAAAAGATTTCATTTATTTATGTTAATATAGATAATACAAATAGATTTTGTAAACTAAACTAAAAAACTTATAAATTTAAAAAATTGATTGACATTTATAACATTATAAAACTGAAAAACATCTGAATTTAAAACTAAGATACACAATTAATTACTTTACAATTAAAACTGTTTACACACAAAACATAAAACACTCTCAAAATATCCTATGATATGAAGTATGTTTGGGGGTTTTCCTACTATTCTGTAGGCTGGGACTGTTTGCTGTCGTGAAACGTTCAACGATTCGAGCCGTGTTGCCAAACATGGGAATTTTTAATTTAAGTCGTTAATTCACCATTTTTGTCGGGCTGCTTTATATCGTTGCTAGCAAATTCTTATCGCGAGAGATACAATTCTGGCGCTCGAGCGATTTAATTACAGTAAGAATATTTTCCTGTCGAGAATTCTACATTTTTAATGTGCAGTGTAACATTTTTAGCGATCAAGGATAATTTATAATGTTCAAATCATATTTAGGCCGTGCTGTCAAAGACCTATTTTGTTGTTACTCACCATTTTTTGTCGTGCCGATAAATCACTCCCCTTAAAAAAGTTTACTTACTAAAAGACATTTTATTTGAATAAAGGTGTTTTGAAAAGACGTACTATACTTTTGATGTATATATATATTTATATATATATATATATATATATATATATATATATATATATATATATAAATATATATATAAATATATATATATATATATATATATATATATATATATATATATATACCGGGTGTCCACGGAATGTGGCTCGCCCATATAACTTTTTTGTTTCGGAAATAATGAAATAAAATTTACAGGATCTGTTCAATGCATAAAACTGCATTTTTGACAAGTAACTTAACTTCATGCAACTTCCGGTTTCACTGGAAGTGACATAAACTTTCGATTTTTAAATGGAACACCTGGTATATTTTCAGTTTTTTGTGTCCGCATGACATTTAGAATACAATCATGTATCATTTGCTACTTTTTGTAACCGTTGTTCAATTTTTTCTCGAAATAAATTTTTATTCTAGAGGGCTATAGATGCGTTCGAATAAATAATTTCGGTTCTAAAATGGCCCTGTTTACCGTCCTAGGATGTAGATTTGTGGGCGTGGCTTCGGACTTATTTTGTTTCAGTTGGTCACAGGTTACTCGATGATTTCAAATGTTATTTTAATCTCAATAAGATTCTTCATTTAAAGAAAGTTCTAAGTTTATGGGATTTCAGGTTTTTATCGAAAGTTTTCTTTCAACCTAATACCTAGAGTGCGGTATCAAATTAATCGTAATAAAATTATCTTTTTTTTTTAACCCGACGAGCCACCATGTTGCCATTCGAAAAAAAATAGTAATAAAAGTTTTGAAATAAAACTTCACATAGCTGGAACATTTTGATCGAAAACAGTGAAGTTGTATTTTAACATACATTTTAGGACCGAAATTAGTTATTTGAATGCATCCATAGCCCTCCAGAAAAAAAATTTATTTCGAAAAAAAAAAGAAAAAAGTGGTTACAAAAAGTAACAAATGATACATGGTTGTATTCTGAATGGCATGTGAAGACGAAGAAACTTAAAATATACCCGGTGTCCTATTTAAAAATCGAAAGTTTATGTCACTTCCGGTGAAACCGGAAATTGCATGAAGTTGAGTTACTTGTCAGAAAATGCAGTTTTAAACATCAAACAGATCCGTTAAATTTCATTTCATTATCTCCGAAAACAAAAAAGTTATAGGGGCGAGCCACCTTCCGTGGACACCCGGTATATATATATACATATATATATATATATATATATATATATATATATATATATATATATATATATATATATATATATATATATATATATATTCATATATATATATATATATATATATATATATATATATATATATATATATATATATAATATATATATATATATATACATATATATATATATACATATATATATATATATATATATATATATATATATATATATATACATATATATGTGTGTGTATTCATTTAATTATTTTTATTGAAAAAGCTCAGATATAACCAAAAAAAAGTTGTTTTCTTTAGTTGGAGGTTGTCAGTTGATACACCTATACTTTACTGTCAAAAAGATAAACTTCCAATTTTGGAATTGATCAATTAGAATGCAAATTATCCTCAAATTAATAAATTAATTATACTCTTACTATGAATGAGCATGTTAGTAAAGAAAGTTCAACCATCCATACGTAATTCATTGCTCGAGAAATAAGTTACGTAAAATTCCCACGTAAACATTAAACGTGAATCAAAATAAATATTATATTATGAATTAAAATTTTGAATATGGAGAAGATGGTGATATCAACATGGAAAATCAAAGAAAGTAGATATTTAAAATAAATTTCAATTTCATTCACGCTTCATGAAATTAATTAAATAGAGATTTGCGTAGATCTGCAGGTGATTTGTGAAAATAAACAAGAATTTATTTATATCTGATATGAACACTTGAAAGAATATATTATATCCATTGCCTCACTTTAATGTAAATTACATTACTGTACGTTTAATATGGAAAAATTTGCTTCATCCTGTTGAATAACCAATGATGATTGTGGTTGATATGAGTAAATTGAAAAATCAATTCTGTAATACTTCTAGTTGTGGAATACTCAGGCAAAGCAGTTTCCTGTATTTTCTTGTGGATTCTATAAAACTGATTTATTACATACAGATTCTCAAAATATTATGTGGATGATGTGTTTTATATTTGTACAAGCACCGACAGGCAATTATATCAATTTCTCACATCCCAAAATTCGTTTTATAGTTCAATTTATTTTACTTTGGAAACTGAAAATAGCTCTCACTCGCATTGCTTTTTGGCCCTGCAAATAACAACAACTATTTACAATATTTCTTTTGATATATTCATAAAACCAATATTACACACCCATTTATTCCAATAGTGACCAATATATCAGAATAAAACTGTGCATTTTCTAGTTTCAGAGAGCTCCTTGACTGAGACTGTATTTTCCTTTTAGTTTTGTTCTTTACATTCATTGACATGAGACAACATAAAGCAAGAAGAGATGCACAAAACTTGAATACCTGCAAAAACCTATTGAGATTCTTACATTAAATTGCGGTGTTAATAATAGTTAATTATTCAACGAGCACAAAATGATTGCTATTTTTCAAGAGGGTGAAGTTTGCGCAATTCACTCGAGTGAAAAATTGTAATTTTGTACGAGTAGAATACTATACTTTGCCCACGACTTTCTCGAAAAAATTAGTAATAATCTGCATTTTCAACAATGAAAATAGTTATCAAAAGCGTTGACATAACATTTTCTGTGTTCACTGAAAACTGCATACTCACGTAAAAGTCAACTGTTTCACTTGACATCGATTCCATTCCTTTCTTTCACTCTGATGAAAATTAAATAGATAATTTTGCATTTATATTAATATTAACAGAACAATTATTGAAAATAAATGAAGGCATTGAATTTATAGTTACCTTAGTTACATAAAACCTAAAAATCTAATAATACTATCCTAACAATGTGAATGATAGACTCAACTTTGGACATACGTTTTGAGTGTGACGTCATGCAGTATATAATAAACCATTATTCACTAGTGATTAATAGGTATAATTGTACTACAGGAAGCACACGTATAATGAATGATTTATAGTACAGTCATCGACAAAAATATTTAAAGTTCAAAAATAGCACCTCCCTTACAATAACCGAATTTAGGTATAAATTTTCGGCCTTGTTGTTGAATTTGGAGTGGATGTAAAAATGTGTAATTCTCGAAAATACTCCAAAACGTAAGTCGTTTAGACATAAAAAGCACGCAGCATAATTAATCAATTAAAACCCGCAATGAGCACTTCACTCAGGACAACTTAATCGACGTACTGAATATCAAGCCTCTAACTCAATCAGCAGAAGCCAATATGATATCGAAGTACACAAAATCAGATAAAAGAAATTTATTCTAAATTAAATAGTGAAACACCGCATTTATAATCTCATGTAGATTGTAGTATACCTTGCAAATATTATGATAAATCATATATCAGAAAACCCCAAAACTTAGAGGAAAGATGAATATGCAAATATGCAAAAATACAAAGTACAGGACTTATCAAATATACAAATAATGAGAATAAAACTTTCAACATTAATGGGACCAAAATTTTAGAAATAGAAAAAGATCAGAAATATCCAGGAATTTCAGAAATATTGCATATTCCCAAAAATTAGCTGAGATAATAAATTATAGAACAGATATAAAAAATGTAAGTGCAATATACCTATGAAGATTTGAATTTTCTCATAAACAACATGAATCAAAACACAACAATTAATCCAACAACTCAAGCACAAAGAACCCAAATTCTTTTATTACATCCACTCAACTTACTAACCACTCCTTTCTCTAGTGGATCAACTTCAAATGCAGATATAATTTTATCAACATCATTCACATTTTAGTACATCCAAACTTGAATCACATACACAACATCATTTTTTTCTAGAATAGGTGAAAATTTGAACATTGTTGCAATCACGTGTAAGGTATTTTTAAAGACAAATCCTGACATTAGGACTGAATAGCTTGTAAATAGTAACTAAATACGGCCAAAGCTGCAAGAAATTGAATAAACCGTATTAGTTTTTCTATTTTAGATTTTTAGTTTTTTCAAAATTCCATTTCGTGGTGAGGGTAAGGGTTTCAGTGGTTTCCCTAACCATCCAATATTAGCAGACCTGACTGCAGATATTGAACTGAAAAGCACGTAATTAGTAACTGAAAATGGCCACAGTCAGGATAGTTGTCTGTTTTTTGACTTTCAAATTTATAAACGACAAATTAATTTGGATTCTTTAATTGTTTTGAGTGAATCATGAATATCTTGGTGAAACGTTAACACTTTTAATGAAGTCGGTTTTTAACTCAATTTACTTGCTATTGCCAAGATAAGACAAATGCATAACAATAAACAGTGAAAAAAGATAATTCATATACAATTTTATATACAGGGTGATTCACGGTGGATGGCACATTAGACGTTTCTGGTGAAACATACAACGGATCACTTTGAAAATTCAATGGAGGGCATAGTCGAACATTCTCTACCCAACTAAAATATTTTCGGTAATGCGGTGTTGCCACTTCTATTAGAAAGTAGCAGCAACTCTGATTTTTCAAATGGAACTACCTATATATTATACTATTTTTAGAATCTCCAACAATTTCCAAACAACTTTTCATAATATTTCCCTATACCTATCTGTTACCGTTTTCGAAATAAAAATTATTTTCTTTTTTTTTCGTCGGAAATCGAGACCTCTAAAAACTCTGATATCTTTGAGCTAAGAAATACAATAATATCGAAATTTCGGTTTAAGTTTGCTGATACTTGGTGGATTCCTAAACTTTAGCCTAATCTCCGTTATTTCAATACAGGGTGGTCAAAAAATACAGTTATTTTGTTAGCTTGAAAAAGTGACTGTAAGTTGTTTATTTCAAATAGAAGACCCTGTTTATTATTGAAAATTCGAAAAGCTGCTAGAACCGTTTCATCTATGTATATCATACCTATACCTAACTAGTCAAGTTTCGGACTTATGGGCACTTATTTGTGAAAATGTTCCTTGAACATGGTATCCCCTTGGTAATTGCTAAGCATGTCATGATTACTATTTGACAGTAACGTTGTGACAATCTACTAATAATATCGACACTTTCATCACTTCAGAAGTTAGAAATACCTTCAGAAACGATGGAAACAATTTATTCAAATGAAGTTCTTGTGAATTTGTTTATTATATCTGTACAGTGTGATAAAATTATCAGCAGGACATGTAGAAAGTTGAATGAAATGTATCCGAATCTACCGCCAATGAACCTCAAGAAATTTATAAGAATTCAGAACAATTTCAAAATGTTTGGATCAACTTTAAAAGCACCAAGAAATGTACATCGGCCCGTAACTTCCGAAGACAACCAAATTAATGTCCTAGCATAGTTTCACGCATTTCCCGAGTCATCGATAAGAAGTGCTGAAGAAGATTTGGGCATAAAATATTCATCTGTTCAAAGAATCTTGCAAAGACATAACATGCATAATTACAAATTCACCAAAATTCAAGCAATGAAGCCTCAAGATCCTCAACAGAGAGTTGAATTTTGTGAAATGCTGTTGGTACGCATTCAAGAAGATCAATTTTTTTTAAATAAAATAATTTGGACTTATGAATCGAAATTTTCAAGAGAAGGGATTTTCAATAGAAAAAATTGTCATTTTTGGAGCAGTGAAAATCCTCACTTCACAAAAGAAGCCGGATATCAAGAAACATTTAGTTATAATGTTTTTTGCATGTTAATGGGCAGCAAATTGAGGTACCTGATACACGAGAAGTCATTAACATCCAGAAGCTACCTGAATATTTTGGAAAATATTGTAGAGAACTTCGTCGATAATCTTCCACTCGAAGTATATCGAAACTGTTGGTACCAACTAGACGGGGCTCCTGCACATTGTTCAAGAGAAGTGAGCGCAGAACTAGAAAGACTTTTTGACGATCGGTGGATAAGGCGCTTGGGACAGTGGAATTGGCCAGCGAGATCATCCGATCTTAATCCACTAGATTTTTATTTTTTGGGAATGTTTAAAGAAAAAGTAAGTTTGCAAGTTACAGAGGATCACCCAAATATTTGAAGCTTTGGATCCGAATGAAATCAGCTCTGCCACGACAAAATCAGTCAACACTCGCATTTTGAAGTGCTTGGAAGTCAACGGCCAGCGATTCGAACATATTTTGAAATATTCCACATAATTGTTTTCCTTTTTTATAATTATTTGTATCAATATTTCCACTATCAAGTTATTTGGTACTTTTTTAAAGTTGATCCAAACATTTTGAAATTGTTCTGAATACGTATAAATTTCTTGAGGTTCATTGGCGGTAGATTCGGATACATTTCATTCAACTTTCTACATGTCCTGCTGATAATTTTATCACACTGTACAAAAATAATAAACAAATTCACAAGAACTTCATTTGAATAAATTATTTCCATCGTTTCTGAAGGTATTTCTAACTTCTGAAGTGATGAAAGTGTCGATATTATTAGTAGATTGTCACAACGTTACTGTCAAATAGTAATCATGACATGCTTAGCAAATACCAAGGGGATACCATGTTCAAGGAACATTTTCACATATAAGTGCTCATAAGTCCGAAACTTGACTAGTTAGGTGTTATAGGTATGATATACATAGATAAAACGGAAATTCTAGCAGCTTTTCGAATTTTCAATAATATACAGGGTATTCCATTTGAAATAAACAACTTACAGTCACTTTTTCAAGCTAACAAAATAACTGTATTTTTTGTAGGAAGCCCCCAAGTATCAGCAAACTTAAACCGAAATTTTGATATTATTGTATTTCTTAGCTCAAAGATATCAGAGTTTTTAGATGTCTGGATTTCCGACGAAAAAAAAAGAAAATAATTTTTATTTCGAAAACAGTAACAGATAGGTATAGGGAAATATTATAAAAAGTTGTTTGGAAATTGTTAGAGATTCTAAAAATAATATAATATACAGGTAGTTCCATTTGAAAAATCAGAGTTGCTGCTACTTTCTAATAGAAGTGGCAACACCGCATTACCGAAAATATTTTAGTTGGGTAGAGAATGTCCGACTATGCCCTCCATTGAATTTTCAAAGTGATCCGTTGTATGGTTCACCAGAAACGTCTAATGTGCCATCCACCGTGAATCACCCTGTATATATATATATATATATATATATATATATATATATATATATATATATATATATATATATATATATATATATATAATTTTAAATATTAGACTCCAAGAGTTTACTGTTAGACTGAATAAACCTAATAATATAGTCCTATCCTATTATGTAAAAAGATCTAATGTTAACGAAACAAGAATTAGTAATTAAACGAATAATCAAACATCATATTGCGCTTGGAATGAAAATAGCTTACAAGAAAAATTTTCAATGGCAATTATTCATCACCGGAAATAGATTTAATCGGTGAAAGTGCTTGTACCAATCTGACACTTCATAGTATGGCTAATTCAGCAACTATTCGATGCACACTACTATATTATATGATGAAGTTATGAACGATATTTTGCAGATCATGTAGTTGCAGATTCCCTGTAGTTAAACTAATCATCCTATGATATACTTGCCTTATGAAATGATTTAGAAATTAGATAACTTTAAAAATTTATTGAATCATGTATGCATAAGCTGGTAATTAGGGTCAAATATAATGCCGAAGAAGTTTCGTTGTATAGTTTGATCTTGTATAAGTAAAGCTTTCAGAAATAGTTGAGGATTATTAAGCATCTTCTCCATTACCGATGTTGAAAATAAATTCTTTGCTAATTTACTCAGTTTTCTGGCTGCGTCATAAAGTATGCATTTAAAATATATATTCCACTGTTCCGTGGTTGCGCCACAATATCGCAGAGATATTAAAAAACCGGCCAAGTGCGAATCGGATTCGCGCACGAAGGGTCCCGTACCATTGCTTATGCCTTCCTTAAGTATTTATTTTATTTTAATTTTATTATTTATTTTGTATTGTATTGTAGTGTGGATGTTATATCACTTTACAGTAACATACCAGTTGAATTGGCAGTAGAATGCATTGAACATAATTGGCATTCGATATCATTACACACAGCAATTCCTAAGAGTGAGTTTATCATTATTGTCCGGTTTTTGTTTTCCTCTAATTATTTTTTGTTTGATAATAAATTTTATAGTCAGATATTTGGGTCGCCTATGGGGTCGAATTTAAGCCCTATTGTTGCTAGAATTGTAATGGACTTTGTTCTTGACAGAATTTTGGAGACCCTTCCTTTCAATATCCCATTTATTAAGAAATATGTTGATGACATAATCTGTTCAGTTCCTCGAGACCAGGTTCAATATACACTCAACAAGTTCAACGAATATAATGAACATATTAAGTTCACGATTGAAGAGGAAACAGATAATGCTGTCCCGTTCCTTGATTCAAAGGTTATTAAGAACTGTGGAAAATATAATAATCGTCGATTGGTATAGAAAACCAATGAGTTCTGGCAGATATTTGAACTACCTATCGAGTCATCCATTTCCATTAAGACAAAAAATTAATTTAATTTTGGGTATGAAAGAGAGGGTTTCCAGGATTTCTCATGCGTCACTAGTTGCTGGTAATATAAAAAAATTATATCAGTTATTAATCGATAATGGCTATCCACGCATTTTGCTCAATAAACTTTTATATAATACAGCACAACGTCCTCAAATAGTAAACGTTATGAGACCTGACAATGTTTCGGTCAGTGGTGAACTCATTGGGAGGAAATATGTATCAATTCCTTCAATTCCTGAAGTTACAAAGCAATTGATTATGTTACTGAAGAGTGATGATCTAAGATTTGCAATTAAGAATCAATTTAGTGTGAAATTGTTGTTCTCATCAGTGAAAGACAAAATCGATAAAGATAAACTTAGTGGTGTGGTGTATAGCATTCCTTGTCATGTATGTGAATTATCATATATTGGTCAGACGTCTCAGCAATTGAAAAAGAGAATTAGCCAACACAAGAGTGATATAAGGAACCCAAAGAAGGTGTGTGCACTAGCTGAACATTGCAGAGCTACAGACCATAATATGGACTATGGGTCTGCAAAAATTTTGGAATTTGAGAGTAATTTAGATAAGAGATCATTTTTGGAGATGTATCATATAAAACGTTGCCCGGATTCAATGAATTCGAGGAAAGATATAGATAACATTAGTAGTATTTATTCCTTTTTAATAGCATATGACGTCACGAATTGCAATGAAAGTTCTGTTGATTGATTATTAAGGTCAGGATAAGAAGAAGAAGAACATTTTGTGTCACTTTATTTTATTTTTAATTTTATAACTTAGGTTGTCAACTTGTTGTTGAGCATTCTGTGATTGCTTCATTCTCTTGGTACCACGATGTTGTGTTGTTGAATATTCGTAATATTTATTTTTCAAAGAAATCACGTTTGACTTAGTTTAAATAAATTCATATAATGTAGTACAGTTTAATAATGTTATGGTTTGTCACATCAGTTTTGTGTTTTTTCTGTTTTTGGAGATGTTAGCTTATTTTATAACCTCAAACATTCGGTGAGTCCTGCTTGTTTTGAGACCGCTCGTGTTGCTAATTATTGAACTTATTATTGTAGAGTCCTGATGAAGGCTTAAATAGAAGCCGAAACGTTGACAAAGAATATAAGAGTACACTTTTACCAGCCTTTAATTCATCCGTTTAACCCATTAACCTATTTGATATATATATATATATATATATATATATATATATATATATATATATATATATATATATATATATATATATATTTGAATCATTCTTACTTGTGTTGTAGTATTTTTTCAGCAATATCTGGCCATTTGAGATTGAAAATCACCTTTATAAAACAGTTAACGGTTCGTCACGGAATTCGTGACTTTCGGAACACTTCTAAAATATTGAAATTGATTTGGCGATTACAATGAAATTGAAACTCTCAAAAGTTTAGACAAAGCCACGACAATTTTAAATCTAAGTACTACCTGTTTAATAAATTCGGTTTTCAAAGTCAAATAGCCTGTTATTGCTGAAAAATTACCAATAAGTATATATATATATATATATATATATATATATATATATATATATATATATATATATATATATATATATATATATATATATATTCGATTGGTTTTTTGGTACCTGCTTTTCTATATTTAATTGGGTTATGGTTGGCAGTGCGAGGTAAATTAAATATCATCAATTCAGCTTCATTAGAAATATATTAATGAACGTTTCGGAGGTCCCCTCCTTCTTCAGTATTAATTTGTAATATACATTCTCCTTTTATCTAACATATGGTGCAAAAATTGTTTAAAATTGTGTGTTATTCCATCAATATACTGTCATGGTTGATTTCCTCTGACCATTTTGTTTTATAATTTCCACAAAGAAATTATAAAACAAAATGGTCAGAGGAAATCAACCATGCGTATCCATACATCCAATGCGATGGAACTCATAGTTAAAGAAATGTTCACTAACAATCTGATCTCACGCATGGCCTTCCCGCGGTCCGGATCTAATTCCACGTGATTTTTTTTGTGAGGGGCTTATTTTGAAAATCCAGTCTACTCAAATACGCCATCAACGGTACTTCAATCGAAAGAAAACAAACGTCAAGAAATATTTGGAGGAACATGGCGAGAAGGCACGATTCAAAAGAAATGATTTTCCAGTATATTTTTGTTCTCATAAATAAAAATTCATTTGAATACAATCGGTATATTTTTCGGCGTTATTTTAAAAGTTCAAAAATCTATGGTTCCCCTGTATTACCTATATAAAGTAAGTACTAACTCTCAAATCCTTCATTTGAAACCTCTGTACTTTTAAATCAACTCCGCGAATTCTGTCGTCGATGTATGGAGCGATATAGAAAACTTGTGAAGCTCGAGAGAAAGTTATAATGCTTGCAGACTTGCTCCTTCTGCAGTATCTATATTCATATATTGTTCCACTCTCACTCGACTCAGCTATGTACATTTGACCGTGAATTCTTTTACGAGTCGCAAGTACTATTATTATTATTATGACACACTGGTGCCATCAGCTGGTTTAGTACTTATCTCCGGAACAAATCAACAATTTTAATGGGGTCTCTCAACTCAACTAGCCGCTGTCAGTCTAGTGTTTTTACATCATTCAGTAGGCAATAATATTGAGATTAACGGATTATATTGAGTTTTTAATACTATTTCCGATTACGCTTTCTCAGCCATAATCGCTACTTATGGTATTACTTACGAGTTGCATAATCAACAAATAGATCGAATTATATTTGTTCATTCAATTTATATATGTTTAAAATTGTACGGTGCTTTATATATATATATATATATATATATATATATATATATATATATATATATATATATATATATATATATATATATATATGTATGTATGTATATAATTTTGTTTATAAGTTTTTATGTTTTTGGTTTTGGACACAATATAAACTTTGTCAGTATAAGTTTTAAGTCATATAATAACTTAGATAACGTTCTTAAAAATATATAATATTGAAACGGGTCATAAAGGATATAATTTATTATCTCAGAACTTCATTAAACTTAAAACAAAAACTGCCAAAAATGAAAAAAGTAACGTTATTTACCAAATACCTTGTTACAACTGTGAGGGTGTATATATACGACAAACCAGCTAATATCTGAAAAAACGTTTAAAATGTTACAAATACGACAAGAAAAATGCAACGGATCCCACCTTGCTCTTGGGTGTTGTGTATGTCCGGAATATAGTGGTTCTATATATATGATTAAATTGTTGGGTAATGTACATCCTTTACAAGCCCATTGGGCGTTCGGAACCAGCGTTAAACAGTAGGTCCGACGAGATGAAAAAAAATAATACTTAAAAAGAGAGAATTTCACGAAATTATTGAAATTCAAAAAGAGCAAATATGTAATACAAATATATATATATATATATATATATATATATATATATATATATATATATATATATATATATATATATATATATATATATATATATATATTCATATATATGTTAGATCTATGCATATTTACTACATTTGGACAAGGAGTCTATTAACATAATGAATGTTGATACCGATTGACAAATTTTGACTTTTTCCAATTTATATTTTAAATGTGACACTAGCCACCTGACTTTGAATACGATGTGGTGACATATGATATGACAGTGACAGTCTGTCAGATATCTATCATCCGTTTTAGATTGCTTCGTTAATATTTAAATAAAGTTTTTTGTTTTTTATATCTTTGATCGGCCATTTTAATTGTATTATTATTAGTAATGTTTGTCATAGTCCTGGATAGAGAATTGAATGTCTTGAACTGTAACATACACATAGCTACTTACTTGTTTTTCATTGTTTTGTTTTTCTGTTCACTGGCCTCGTGCCCAAACATATGATTATAATCACGTTTTATAATCTCAACAAAGTTGTAAGTGTTAATCACATAATTAATAGTGTATATACTTACATGTTCATAACATTGTAGTCTCCCTGAAGATGGAAATAAACATTTCCGAAAGCTTGGATAACCTTTAAAGGGTACTCTTTAAATTTTGCTGCTATCCCCATAATCCTGGTTTATTACTGACGTGTCAGCAACTATTTCCTCTGATATTATATATATATATATATATATATATATATATATATATATATATATATATATATATATATATATATATATATATATATATATATATATATATATATATATATATATATATAATATATATATATATATATATATATATATATATATATATATATATTATATATATATATATATATATATATATATATATATATATATATATATATATATATACATGTATATTTTTTCCTAGTACATTTTGACATTTTCAGTGGTCCCCATTAGCCCTAATGACCTGAAATTTGCGTAGGCACAAAGCCGTATGAAAATTAGTGCTTTTTGGCAGCATCAATCAGTCTAGGTTAGTGAATTGCAAGGTAGTAGTTTCAACTCCAAAACGGCCGCCATTTTAGTGTAGAGTTTTCATATTTTTTATAGTTGTTAATGTTTTTTACAACTATATAGCTTGTGGCTTGTGCTGATTGAGTTATACCAAAGAAAGCTAAGTATATTGGGTTTAAAAGTCACTTGAGATCTTGGTTAAGCTTGGTGAGGCCTCACCTTAATAATATTTTGTAACTGGTAATTTAATGATTTTTAGAGCCCTGAAGATGGACACGTAATTGTCCGAAAGCTTGGCCTTATACAATAAAGAGCTTAACCAAGATCTCAAGTGACTTTTAAACCCAATATACTTAGCTTTCTTTGGTGTAACCTACAAGTCGATACTTCCACCTCATTTGATTGAGTTATAGGTTATAAATTTGATAGGTTGATTGAGTTGGTGTAACGGAAGTGGGGTTTCAATAGATTTTTCTCATCGCTGAAATTTTTATGCCGAATTTAAAGGGTTCTCGAGCAGTGCGCATCTCTACAGCCACTACAAATTCAGTTGGAAGACTGAAAATTTTAACTTGAATTAGCAGGGTGATGTGAGGAAATGGCTATTTGTTATATTGAAATGTTTTTTCTCAACGCTCTAATTTCTATGAAGAAATTTCAATCGTTCTTGCAGGTATCCACGCTTTGTGCTACTTTTCAGTCTCGCCGGATTAACTATGATTAAGAATTTGTATGTGATCAAAACAAAATTAAATTTCTGTATCATCTTGGAATAACTCATTGTATTATTTTGCTTGAGAAACTTCATCGTACAGTATTGTAAACTGAAACAACAAAACGCCGCAAAGGGACCTATATTCGAGGAAATCTTGAGATCGAATAGAGGTTATACATATAATAAATTTTCTTCTTTTAGTACTTTATAACTTAATGTTTTCATCAATTCAAGGAAGTAGCAGCCAATGCAATAGAAAACTAATAGGTATTGCGTAAGACTTTTAGCGGACACTGATTGCGGAAATCATAATATTTATTTATCCATCGATAATTCACATATCCTAGTGTTATTTGAATAAGTAATTAACAGAACACAGTGCAAGTGGAATGCAAATATCTATAAAAATTTAAAGTTGATGTTGATACTTGAGCAATGTGAATTTCCAATCTATAACGAAATTCACTGCGATATATGTGCCAACAAAATAATAAGATTTTTTCATCTGCTTCAATTGTGTCTGCTGTTATTATTTTTCACTAAAAATGCCTTATATTTTCTCAAAGTACTGCATTGCTATAGGCAAGTTTTGAGAATTCTGATTACGCTCTAACTTTCTCCTTCTTTTTGATATATTTTCAAAATTTTGCATTGACAAATAATTTTCCTTGTAAAATATATCTTTGATGAAATATTTTTTGCTCAACATAATTCATACTCACAACAGAGTTTTCTAAATAATTGAATAATACCCCAATATTGAGTTTGAAACTTATTTAAATGGAGCTTTTCATAACATTATTTTCAGCACTGATTCCTATAAGGAAAATAAATAGCAGGTAACTTTTCTGCAAGCTCCGGAAAGGTAGAACTTTTGAAACATGAATGCATGCGGAAACGTGAACTTTTCGGTGCGCTAATCGAAAAAAATTTTGATAATTTAATCAGTTTTATTCATGGGTCTTGTGATATAATACTGGGTGTCCCACGACGATTAAGACAAGGAATATGTCATAAAACTCAGAGTAGTAAAAAATTGTCATTTTGGGGTTGTAAATTAAATCAATTGGTGCAGTTGCTTTTGATATTATGCTATCCAATGAGCATTTAGTTGCCGGTCACGTGGCATCAGATCCTAAATTATTAATGGGTCAGCCTGTATATTTTGGGATTTCTATGTTCCTTCCGAGAAAACAATTCCAACAAAGTATCACACTTGTGGTCAAAGCCGATTCATTTAAGAATTACACTATCCTTTGTCTCACGACGATTATGACAAACGTCTGAAACGAGCAATTGCCAAATTACTCAAGTTTAGGATACATATTTGGGCAGTCTTGTATATTTTGTGATGAGTAAAACAAGGAAAAATTTTAATTATCATTCAGATTTGAAATTAATAAAGCAATTGCTTGTTTCAAATGTTTTTCATAATCGTCGTGGGACAAAGGATAGTGAAGCACCTGTAGTTTTTAAATTAATCGTTTTAGAACATAAGTCTGATTGCTCATTAGAATCGTTTTTTCGGAAGGAAAAGAAAAAGGACAAAATATACAGATTGTCCAATTAATAATTTTGAATCTGATGTCACGTTACTGACAACAAAAAGTTGATTGGGCAACATAATATCAAAAATAACTGCACCAATTGCTTGGATTTACAACCCCAATATTACAATTCTCTACTACCCTCCGGCTCCGAGATAAGTTTTCCTTATTGTAATCATCGCGGGACACCCTGTATATGATTCTCATTGAAGTACCTAATTTTGTGAATTATTGAAATATATTTATAACACTGGAGTCTTCGGTAGCGGAGTGGTAAAGTTTATCGTTTCTAAACCGAGGATCGTTGGTTCCAGCCCTACCTTGCTCTTAAGTGATGTCTATATCCTATGAGTACACGTTAGACAAGGACATAGATTCAAGCCCGTTGGGCGTTCAGAATGGGCGTTGAAGTGCAGGTCCCTTGAAATAAAATAGTGTAATTCCTAACTAGTGCGGACAGTGCCACTTTTCCGCACGCGATTGCAGTTGGCCGAACGACCCGTAGCGGAGTTCGAACAAGCAATCAAATGTGGAAGAGACATTTTCCGCACGAGTTAGGAACGCTATTTTTTCAACGAGCCTGCGGAACATATACATCTCTTGCTGCTTTCAGTATTGACTCGAGCAACTCATCATCGGATGAGTCCATGATAATATAATAATAATAATAATGAAAGGATTTTAACACAATATCATAAACGCGCCTTGCTATAAGTTGACGTTTTTAATTTATTCGAATTGTTGACAGTATGTTGGCAAGGAGATGAAGGCAAAATTTGACATATACGCTAATTGTTATAACTGACACAGACGTGGCATGGTAATTTGTATTTAATGTCACGATATTTGTAGTAAATTAAAAATGGCGTCGAATGAAGTTATTGCGGTGGCTGCACGAGTGTGAAGTTTAACTATAAGTGAAGAAAAAGCACAAAAAAAGGAAAATTGAAAAAAAAAATTCGTTGTTGGTCTTAGGAGTCTATCGGCAACTTAAAACCAAAAAAGCTTTGGAACATATTTCCCGTTCCACTTTCAGTTTTTGTGCTTTTTTTAGTTTTCCGTACTTCTGTATTGTATGTACCACGAATCCTATTTATTTTTTTGCGCAGTATGTTTACGTCTGTAATCCCAGTTATAGCTAAAACATGTTCTTCCGCCTTGCTTCTTGCGACTCTGTCTTTAAATAAACGGTTAATTTTGTTCCACAAACAAAGCAGATTCTCATATTCCTCCAAAAAGTGGACGATATCGAAAACAACATTTTCTTTTTCCATTGTTTATCTTGTAAACCAATATATTTTTTTAACCTCACTTTCACACGTGGTCGCGACAATGCGGCACTGCTATTTTCACGAGATATGTTGCGTGGAACTAATGTAAAATGTCACGAAAATATCAACATGATTTTGATATCGCGACACTAATGTCACGGCTTCAAATAATTGCCGCGACAACGTGACTTTGAAGTTTGCATGTTTAAAAATGTCGCGACTTTTAGTGTCATGGCACTAAAGTCGCGACATTGTCGCATGAAAACGAGCCTTTATTGATATTTATGATACTGGGTGTCCCAAATTTGTAGGTATAGATATTTCTTTTGTATCATAATTATTTAATAATTATAATTAGTTTTTCGCTTTGCTATAACGAACATGACGTATTCCCCTAAATTTGGTATTATGAATATAGAAATTACTGTGTGACAAATGTGTATACTTTTTTTTGATATTCTTACTTTTTCTCACTAGTGCGGAAAAGTGGCACTTTCTAAACTAAATTGAGTGCGAAAAAGTGAACTTTCCCGCACGCAAGTAGAAAAAAAAAGTTTTGACACATTTTTTCAGATAGATATTCATTAATATTTCAATATTCGATACGTGGTTTATTTAACAAGAAAAATGTCCATCGGTCGAAATGTAATGAACAGCGTGAGCATGTTCTCACTCGAAGAAATGGGTAACGTTCATTCGATTTAATAGTCATTTCTCCTTCAGTCGTGTGTGGCAAAAGGTCGTGAAAAATGAGGAAACTACTACTGTACTAAAATGCATTCTCCCGACACTATTTAGAAAGCGAAAAGCATCTTACTCAACTTTGTTTATTTACGATAAATTGAAGTACTTAATCGATTTTGTTCGATTTCATTTTCGATAAGAAGAGTAATTGATAACTGACGATCAGATCAGGTGTGAACTTTCATTTCATTTCAATTGATTCCGAATTCCTTGAAAAATAATACCTAAACATTGTGTGAAACATTGGTGGGTAATTAAAAAGTTCAATATTAAAATGTAGTTTTCATTACACTTAGGAACATAGGAAAGGATTTTGCGATTCTTAGTCTTTCGCGTCGACTGATAAATATTTCTAGAAGAATCAAGTCTATATATATATAATAATAATAATAACATATCTTTATTTTCCGAAATTGTTTCATTACATAGATAGCAACAATACAATAAAGAAAACAAGTCAAAATCAATAATTAAATTCGTTTACAAAAAGCGGAAAATTCGCCAACATCATACGGCTCCATATCCAAAATAAAAACATAAATATTCTGTCTAAATTTGTTATACCTTAGATCAAAAGTCTTAAATCTCCTAGGAAACAAGTTAAATAGTCTCATACAATTATATAGTGTTCCCGTTTCAGTGAGGAAAAAGCTATGCACAGGATACAGAAAGGGTTCAATTCTTAGTGTTCTATTTTTATACAGGTATTCTTCAAAATAATGCATATTCCTATATCTACATGAAAAGTAATGATTTGAAAATATAAATACCACAGACAGTCAACAACCCATTCTTCCTAAAAACACCCCGGCAAGAATCTCTGTAACCCATGCCCAGCATAACCCTCACTGCCTGCTTCTGGGAAACAAAAACCTGACGAAGCATCGGACTCGCCCCCCAGAAAGTGATGCCATAACTAAGAAGCGAGTGGAAGTTAGCAAAATATACAATCTTTAATGTTTCTGTATCTATTTGTTTTTTCAACATATTCATGGAGTATATAACCGAATTTAGTCTTCCCTTCAGAAAATCAATATGCGCATAAAACTTCAAACTACTATCAATATGTATACCAAGAAATTTAACAGACTGACTAACATTGATCTTAACATTATTGTACAATAGTTCTTTAGGATACACCCTATTATTTTTATCGGTTATAAAAAAAATACATTCAGTTTTATCTTTATTGAGAATCAAACCATTTTGATCACACCATTCATTCATATCATCCATAGACTTGCTAAAGATTTCCTCAGAAGAGTTTAAATCTTTAGCAGTTATTTATATGTTTAAGTCATCCGCATAAATCAATGGTGCTCGTGTAGAGTCAGTAAAGATTGTCGGTAGATCATTTACAAATACAACAAATAGAAAAGGTCCAAGAATGCTACCTTGAGGAACTCCTAGCTGTAAGGTCCTTTCAGGAGATAAGAAATCACCATTTTGGGTATTTACAAGAACCTTTTGTTTTCTATTAGTTAAATAGCTTTCAATAAGTTTGAGCTGATTATCTCTGATACCATATATGTCTAATTTATGAAGTAACAGCTTATGATCGACACAATCAAAAGCTTTAGAGAGGTCTAACAGTACAGTTAATGGAATTTCACCTTTCTCAAGAGTTTTTAGTATAGCGCTAACAAGCTCAAAAATTGCCGACTCAGTACTTTTATCCTTCATGAAACCGTGCTGATTTTTAGTGAATACTTTAAATTTAGAGAAAAACTTCTTGAACCTGTTTACTAGAATCTTTTCAAAAACTTTCGAAAAAGAAGATAAAAGACTTATAGGTCTAAATCCACTCATATCGTTTTCAGAACCCTTTCCCTTAAATAATGGTTTGACAAAGGCAATTTTCAGTTCATCGGGAAATATCTCATATTTGAAAGACTGATTAATAACATGACTTTTATAACTTTGATAGGAATCATGTCATGACCACATCATTTTTTATTTTTTAGTTGTCTAACAGTTGCTAAAACTTCAGATTCATTCACCTCAAACATGAAAAATGATTTCTCTAGTCTTTTGAGTTTCCTATTAATCTTTTTCTTATGGAATTCTCCAGATAAGTTGGGTGCAATATTCACAAAATAATTATTAAATTCTCCAGCCAACCTTGAGAGATCCTCTGAGGCGTTGAAAGTAGATTTTCTTTTCTCTTTACCAGATAAGTTTTTGATAACATTCCAAACTGCCTTATATTTATCCTTTGAGGCCCTAATTTTCTGACCAAAAAACTTTTGCTTTGCTTTGTAATGGCAAGATCATAAACTTTTTTCAAATTTTTATAATGTTCTAGAACAGTAGGAACTACCCTAGACATCATGAACATTATATCTAGCTGTTCCTTCAAAGTTTTAACTTCTGTGTTTGCATGACAAAAACTCTTAATATTTGTATCATAATTTATTAATTTTTCAGGAAAATTTAACTCAAAGAGTGAATTGAAATGTTCAGAGAAATTGTCCCACATTCGATTTACGTCATCAGATGATGTGTTGAAGACATCATCCCATTTTTGGATAGCCAGAGTTTCATTGAAATTTTTTAAAGTAATACCATTTATGAGTCTTACCCTTACCTTTTTACGAGTTTTATTTTGACCTGTATCAGAGAGTTTAATTGATTGGCCCATATGATCTGAAAGATGCGCCTGGCATACGGATGTTTCAAATTTTTCAATATTAGTTAATATGTTATCAATACACGATGCCGACAAAGCTGTGACTCGTGTAGGTTTTTTGATTTCCACCACAGCACCATAACTGTGAACCAAGTCTAGAAATTCATGAGTTTCCTTACATTCATGTAAAATATTAATGTTAAAGTCACCAACTATCATAAATTTACAATTTTCTGCAACCAATTTATCAAAAATAATGTTAAGTATTTCAAAAAATAAATTAACATCAGAGAGAGGAGAAGTGCCCGGTCTATAAATACAGATAATAAGAATTTTTGTACTATCAGTCATAATCTGAACACCACAGCACTCTATGACATTCGTGATACTTAGTTTTTCAAAATCACTCCTCATTTTACAAATTAACGAATCTTTACAGTATATTGCACTGCCACCATGATGCCCACTTACTCTACAGAAACTGGAAGACAAACGATATCCAGGTATTTGGTAGGCCTGAAGCTCCTCCTTACTCTTCCAATGTTCTGTCAATGTTACTACTTCAGGCTGCTCTTCTTCTATAAAAGTTAATAACCTCAAGAAGGATGGCCCAATGGATTGTATATTTATATGTACGAGAGTGAAATTGCTTTTAAGTTCGTCCTTTTTTCTGACAAGAGCAATCCTATTTTCTTCCTTTGTGCTTTCGAAAGGACAAAGAACTAGGACTGCGTGTTTCCTGTCCTGCTCATTCCAAAAAAATTACGAAAAGAAAATTCTCGTAATATGACTCCCTCCTGCCAAAAATTCTCGTTAAAAATTCTTTCAAACAATTCGTTGTTAGGAATTCCTATGGAAAAAGCTGAATTTTCACCTTTATTATTCAGTTTCTTAACCTTTCTCTATACAGTTACTGTTGTCAATTTCCCTTAAATATTCTTTCACTTTTTCTTCAGGAACATCTTTCCCAGCAATTTTGCCTACATATATCCATTTTTTTCTTGGCGCACCTTGTAGACTAGCATTTTCGATATAAGGTGTAGTTCCTGTGCAAACTAAATTACGATTTTTAAATTTCCTCTGGACTGTTTTCCATTCGCTCTTCTCATCAATGTGAAAAATCCTCTGCTTTTCCTCCATACTCTTTGTTAAGTTAGAGTTTTCAGTGGAATTTTGAATTTTTCCAACTGTTGAAAGATTGACAAATTTGCTTGCCAGTACAGCCGATGAAAATATGTTAGGTTCCATGCGCATTTTCCTAAAAATTCATTCTTTAATTCAAGTATTTGAATAACTACCTGCGGATCTTTAGTAGCACAGTCGCCATCAGTGATAATACTATCCACCATCTTCTTTTTATGAACACAGGCAGTAGTTTTTCCCTGAGCGGCTCGGTACAAAAATGAAGGGTGAAATAATCCACCACACTTTATACACCTTGCAACGTCCAAAACTTTCTTGTTACAATATTCACATAAAGTTACTTGTTTCCCGCTTGATTTCGCACTTTTATCGGTACGATTGTCAGACACGTCTTCATCGTCCGCCATCTATATATATATATATATATATATATATATATATATATATATATATATATATATATATATATTTATATATATATATATATATATATATATATTTATATATATATATATATATATATATATATATATATATATATATATATATATATATATATATATATATATATATATATATATATATTATAACAGACATTCGAAAAACGTCAAAGTTTGTAGCCCAGGAGCATCTCACTATATTGACTTTCGATACAGTGCAACTATGACTGAAAATATAGAATTCTGCTTAATGATCTAACACACTCCAATTACTCTCCTTCATTGAACTTATTCATCAATTAATGACCTATGTAATTACTTATCATCTTATAATTGCATGTTATCTAGTCTCTCTATATACCTTTGTTTTTCATTTTATATGAATAGGTATAAGTACTTTATTCAGAAATTCATAAGTATTGACAGAAGAAGGCTTCCTCAGGGTGAAACGTCGGTCACATAATTAAATTATTCATTTAACAATCTTTTAACAATTTCTACATCATTCTCAACAAAAATGTATAGGATGGTTTTTTTGGAATAGCCGTATCAATAGACATCAGCTAAAAATATGTTTTTTCGGAAGAAAAATTTTTGATGTTATTTTTGAAAAATTAATATCTGAATTGGACAGAAGCTTTGAATACCTACGCATATTGACTCAGGAATTAACAAAATATATAAATGCTTTTTATGTATTCAAGTTTGAATGTTTTCTTTATTTCCAATATTGTAAATTCCCTAAAGGCTCAAGTATCCTATTTAATTGATCATCACGAAAATATTATAAATTATATATTAAGCGGACTAGTTTTAGACATATTCATTTTCATGGTATAATTTGATAAACTCATTAAAATTAAAATAAATAAAGTACAGATCTAGTAGATGAGTTTTCGTGAATAACCAAATATTCTACATAGCGATGAAGTTTGGCAAGGTATGTTGATTGAATATCAAACCTTAAATTCTTTGAATTCTGAATATTCAAGATGATTTAATTTCGAAGCCTTTTGTCAAATGTATAATTACAAATTTTGTAAATATCGAGAATTGATAATCAGTATTTATGTAGTGGCTTTATATACTGAAAACGGACTAGAGTAAAGTGCTGCATGAATACAAACTATACATTCTTCATATTTTCCAATTTTTTGCAATTGAATGATCTGAAATTTTCAGGTATTCCTGGTACATGATAGTCACTCGAGCGCAGGTTTTAAACTTCAGAACGACATATCTGCCCTCACTTCATCGGTATTTAGAATACCTACGTCAACATCTTCAATAAATCTGAATTATCTGAATTTATATCAATTTTAGTCAGTTTACTGTATGCACTGAATATATGTCTGACTAGAATATACTTTCTGTATATGGAACTTAGTCAATTTAATTTCCAATATGTTCGTGAAGTATGCAATTTAATGAGTTCAGTTCGACAAGACTTCTGTAGAGAACAATCAGATAATAATGTAAGTAATACTAATTTTCATTTGAATTTAAATATACACATCTGAAAATGTAGATAATCTTCATACGTAACAATAGCTTTTATGCATTGCATGTAAAAATATGAAATTACACAATAAGTTCATCACAGTTTATGCAATTGGTAGTGATTGTGCTTTGGCATTGTCAAAAGGAGCGCAATTAGACCAACACAAGAATGTGCTACTTTTGCATATAATTCAGTCTAAGACAAAGGAATTGTTAGGATGCTTTTCACGAGAATGCAAATGAGTTGAAAATATACATACGTCAAGTATCTGAAAAATATATACCTGAGGGAGTGTGATGAGGTTATGATCTTTATATACTTTGTAATGAAGTAATGAAAAAGGCTGTTTTGAACTACTATATTTCCTCAAACGATCGAATGATGTATTGAGCATAACAGGGATTGAAATATATTTCTTTAACATGATACATTTCTTCGATTATATTGCTTTTATTGAGCGAAGTTTAAATCATTTTGGGTTAGCAACTTTATTTTAAACTCAATGTCAAAATTCCGCAAAATTTGTAATTTTCTAGTGAATTTGCAGCTCGAATAGAGGTGGTATGTAGATATTATATATTATTTTCATCTGACTTCCTTTTCTCTTAATCAGATAAGGGAAGTAACAACTGATAAAGGCACATGTAATGGAAAATAATAAGGATTACTCAAGACTTTTAGCGGAAATCAAAATATTTACCTGTTATATACTTCCATCCTGAAAATTTTCTTATCATATCTTTAAAATAAAAAATTAGCAAAACACTTTGCATGTAGAATGCAAATGTCTGTCGTCATTCCAAGTTGAGTTGATACTTGTGTAATACGAACTTTCTTTTCATACATACATTGCGACCATGTGCAAATATTTAACAATATAATGAGTTTTGTTCATCGACTTAACTTATATCTACTGTTACTATTTCTTTCAATATATATGACCCATATTTTCGAATTCGATCAAATTACTACCCTGATATCGGTGAATCTAGAGAATTCAATTACGTACTAAATTTCTTCTACTTAATATGAATATATAATATATATATATATATATATATATATATATATATATATATATATATATATATATATATATATATATATATATATATATATATATATATATATAGACATCAGAAAGAATAACTCCGGTCGTGATACATCAAATAGGTTAATGGGTTAAACGGATGAATTAAAGGCTGGTATAAGTGTACTCTTATATTCTTTGTCAACGTTTCGGCTTCTATTTAAGCCTTCATCAGGACTCTACAATAATAAGTTCAATAATTAGCAACCCGAGCGGTCTCAAAACCAGCAGGACTCACCGAATGTTTGAGGTTATAAAATAAGTTAACATCTCAAAAAACAGAAAAAACACAAAACTGATGTGACAAACCATAACATTATTAAACTGCAATACATTATATGAATTTATTTAAACTAATTCAAACGTGATTTCTTTGAAAAATAAATATCAACGAATATTCAACAACACAAACATCGTGGTACCAAGAGAATGAAGCAATAACAGAATGCTCAACAACAAGTTGACAACCTAAGTTATAAAATTAAAAATAAAATAAAGTGACACAAATTGTTCTTCTTCTTCTTATCCTGACCTTAATAATCAATCAAACAGAACTTTCATTGCAATTAGTGACGTCATATGCTATTAAAAAGGAATAAATACTACTAATGTTATCTATATCTTTCCTCGAATTCATTGAATCCGGGCAACGTTTTATATGATACATCTCCAAAAATGATCTCTTATCTAAAATACTCTCAAATTCCAAAATTTTTGCAGACCCATAGTCCATATTATGGTCTGTAGCTCTGCAATGTTCAGCCAGTGCACACACCTTCTTTGGGTTCCTTATATCACTCTTGTGTTGGCTAATTCTCTTTTTCAATTGCTGAGACGTCTGACCAATATATGATAATTCACATACCTGACAAGGAATGCTATACACAACACCGCTAAGTTTATCTTTATCGATTCTATCTTTCACTGATGAGAACAACAATTTAACAGTAAATTGATTCTTAATTGCAAATCTAAGATCTTCACTCTTCAGTAACATAACCAATTGCTTTGTAACTTCAGGAATTGAAGGAATTGATACATATTTCCTCCTAATGAGCTCACCACCGACCGAAACATTGTCAGGCCTCATAACGTTAACTATTTGAGGACGTTGTGCTGTATTATATAAAAGTTTATTGAGCAAAATGCGTGGATAGCCATTATTGATCAACAACTGATATAATTTTTTTATATTACCAGCAACTAGTGACGCATGAGAAATTCTGGAAACCCTCTCTTTCATACCCAAAATTAAATTAATTTTTTGTCTTAATGGAAATGGATGACTCGATAGGTAGTTCAAATATCTGCCAGAACTCATTGGTTTTCTATACCAATCGACGATTATTATATTTTCCACAGTTCTAATAACCTTTGTATCAAGGAAAGGGACAGGTATATATATATATATATATATATATATATATATATGTATATATATATATATATATATATATATATATATATATATATATATATATATGTATATATATATATATATATATATATATATATATATATATATATATATATATATATATATATATATATATATATATATATACCTATATAAATATATATATATATATATATATATAATATGAAAGTGTTTTTTCATCATCATTTTTACACAAACTTGATCGTAGACAGCGCTCAACTTCCATGCTGTTCAACCGATCGCCTTGAAAATTAGTATACACCACTGTTAGATATGTTACATCTAAGTGTTGTTTCATGAGGAAGATTTTCATGCTTTTTTTGATTCAACTTTTTTCTAGAAGGCACTTGAGGCGCAACTCCATATACTGTTTAACCGATCGCCCTGCGTATTACTTATCCAATTTAACCAGACGTGTGGCCAGGGCCTGGGTAGCAAATTTTAATTTAATATTTTTCAATTTCTCATTCACAAAACACAGATTATGCTCAGAACAGATATTCGTTTAAATTACTGAACGCATATATAGACAGGGAGTGTAATGAAGTTTTCATTTATATGATGTTATAAAACTCCTTGAATCGAACGTTTTTATGAGAATAAAGCATTTTTGAAATATCCTCTGGCTTCTGACTGTCGAATAATATATTCAGCAGGATATAGATTCATAAATATTTCTTCTACATAGCATTTCAGTTTGATGATTCGTATCATTTCCCTTGAAGCTGTTTTCATAGAAACTATTAGGTTCTGTAAACACTACTTATGAAATATAATCAGTTTATTCCTACGACATAATAAGAGCATATTTTTTTCTCAATAGAATAGGAATAGCGTTAAGTAAATCTTAAAATACCATCGTTACAATGAGATAGTTTAACATGATGAACAAAAACAAAAGTTGATGAGTGACCGAAATTGCAATCGCAGTTTTATATTCTTCAAAGTATTTTTGTGATTATAAACGTAGTAAATTCAAGTTTTGTCAGAATATTTGGCTTCATATATATATATATATATATATATATATATATATATATATATATATATATATATATATATATATATATATATATATATATATATATATATATATATATATATATATATATATATATATATATATATATATATATATATATATATATATATATATATATATATATATATATATATATATATATTTATATATATATATATATATATATATATACATATATATATATATATATATATATATATATATATATACACCTATATATATATATATAATATATATATATATATATATATATATATATATATATATATATATATTTATCATATATGCGTATGAGAAAACTTGTATTTTTTCGATTGTATTGTTTTAACTTTTGTTCACATTTGCTGTAATGGAAGAACGAATGAAATATTTTGTTCAGTCAAATTCAATGAAAAAAACAAGTAAAAAACTACAATATACCGTACAACCATATAAGAAATACTTAAATTATGTACAAGTATTTTCAGTTCAGTGATTATTCTTATTGTTGTTATGCAATTTCATGGATATATAAGCTAATGCTTATGTTTTATGTTACTGAGCCATTTTCAAATGTTTCTGAGATATTAGAATATTTGGTTATTATCATAAACGTACTAGCAATTTATGCATTACTATTAAGTACATTTTAAACAATATGAAAATTAATTTTGAAAAAGGTATAGCCTTCCAAGTTTTGGAAAAAATTATACATGTGATGTATGTTTTATTTCTAAAGTAACATTAAATTAGATTACGACAAGAGAATCAAACCTCTTTCATGAGAAAATGCAATAAAAAAATTAGTGCGATATATTTCATGTGTTTTTATTGAGAACTGAAAAGTATGTATCATCTGATACATCCGATCAACGTAAAAAAGTAAAAAGATTCTAGCATCTACGAGGAAGCTGTAACTGCAGTATATGTCAATGTAGATACCGATGAGTAGAATATCTAGGAAAAGCATTTATTACAATTGCAAAAAGTAAGATGCGAATAATATTGAATGTAGATATGAGTGTTAAAAATTTCATATCAAAATTGCAAAACAGAAATGAAACTTTCATTTATTCCATGCAAATTATATGATGAATATGGACAACATATTCAATTCAAATTCTGAAATACAGAATTTAGAAAACAAAACAATGAACCAGTAACTTTCTTTGGAGCTCATTCAAAATAAATAACTCGTGAGCAGCAGAGTTTTGTCACTTAATTCGTATTTGCGATTCGAATGAAATAAATTATGGTATGAAAAACCAAGCTTCAATAGCAAACTAAAAAATAATTCATTTCATTGAAGAACAGCGAAAAAATAATTCTCGAAGTGCATTGTGTACCGAATAAACACGTTTTAATAGCATATTGTAATAAAAATTGAAAAACAATTTATTGTATTCAAAAAAAAAAATCGAGATACGATTCGAACGGAATAGTCTCAGCTAAGTGCCGCGCACAGCGCGGTTGAGTAAAACAGCTGAAACCCACGAAGGATCGTATTTCAACACGAACTCAATGTACGTAACAAATTTTATCTCTCTAACTCAATCCCCAGAAGCTGTGAATATGAGCAAATTTTCAAACACCACTAAAACACAAGAAATATCTACGTTAAAATGGCGGCGGTTGCAATGTTTGTGGATAGTCTTCAATTTGAAACAACCTGAAACTTGTAAGAATACTAAAAATTAAATAATAAGATAACAACCTGTCTAAAAACCACAAAATGAAAATAACTTTTTATTCGACTAGTTTCGCCTGTTACAGCATTATCAAGACTGAATGATTCAGTCTTGATAATGCTGTAACAGGCGAAACTAGTCGAATAAAAAGTTATTTCATTTTGTGGTTCTTAGACAAGTTGTTTTCTTATTATTTAATTTTTAATATAAATATGAACTACCACAGAGTTGATTCATCGTCCATCGAATTTATTGTAAGAATACTTTTGTCAAACATAATATTTTAACAGTGTATAGCCTGTTTATATATGAATGTATAGTATATATTATCAATAATTATAATGATTTCAAAATTTTGCTCCTCAAGCATGGATACAATACAAGAGGTGAAGATTATCTTTGCATTGGAAAAACAGAATACAAATATGTACAAAAAAATGCCAACTATATTATTCTTAAAATCTGGAATACTCTACCTCAAAACTTCAAAACATGCTGTATTACAAAAAAAATTAGTTAAAAAATGCTATTATTCTATCAAGGAATTTCTTTGTGAAAAAATTTTGTAGATTCTAGTATTATGTTCATACTTATACAACTAGTTAAGATTATCTTTGTTGTTATTTTTGTTTTCTATTCTTTTCTCTTACGTGATCGACACCTGAGGGTAATTGTATATCAAATAAACATTAATTATTATTATTACTCTACATATATATATATATATATATATATATATATATATATATATATATATATATATATATATATATATAGGTCTAAAACTGATAAAAAAATTACTCCAGCACCTGACTGTTGACTTTCGTTACGCTGCAATAGTCTTTCATCGTCGGAGAAAATACGACTGGCAACTCGTACACTTGAAGAGTCATTCACTCTTTTCAAATTAAGTTGCTCTATTCGTTCGAGAGGAACCAAAAAGTCTTTAGTAGGTAACTAACACATGTTGTTTTGAAAGTGTTATAGCAGTGTAAGATAATTCATGAACTAGAGAGAAATCCGTGATGAGTTGAGCTCCGTCACAAGTAGCGTTTTTTCTTTCCACTTAAGTTTTTTTATACATACAGATTTCTTAATTCAATTTGTAGAGACCGAGGAGAAAAAAGCTGCTTGAGTACCTGAAAACGAATAAAATTTCTACATAAAAGTTGCGGCAGGGGGAAAAATATGTGAAGTCTCCAAATTGTATATCGCTACCATCCACCGAATTGGAGTCTTAATTTTCTTTCTTCTTACTGAATTGTGAGTGGCCTTACAGATGCGCAATGATCGTAAATTCTCAATTATGCTTGAAATTGCAACACACTTATTGCGGTGTTGCAAAAAATCAATTGAAACCTGCAATGAAAACTGTCTGTATTCCCACTCAATCCACGTATCAAATTTCAGCCCTCTAACTCAATGGGCAGAAGCTGTGGAGCAAATCTTACAAAACCACGAAAAAACTTTATATCTCTTTATGTAAATAACGTCGGCTGAGAATATTAATAAAAATCACCATATTGCACTTTCTTAACAACTGTTAATAAACTTAAGACATTTCAACCTACTCAATATAAATGAATTGAAAACTATTGATATCACCTGAAAGCTCTTCCTCAGGATAATTTTGATCCACTTACACATTTTCAACCCTCAGTATAAGAATTTGTTGTAGGTTTGGAGAAACAAACCCTCTAAAACCTGCATTTCAGAAATTTTGTTCGAAATTACTTTTCACGTGTTTGGCACCGAATTGCAATATTTCTGTTGATGTTTCTCCCCGACACCCCTTTGCACAGAGGTTGAAGTTGCTCAAATATCATTGAATTTACCCATATTTCGACAGTTTCATTCAGCATCAAACACCCCAGATACTAAATTTCAGCTAATTAGGTGTGATAGATGTCAGAATGTTCCGGGTAAAAGAGAAAAAAATAATATATATATATATATATATATATTATCATATATAGATTAAATCATCATATTTAAATAACACTGTGCCCCGAAAAGTTGCTATTTTACATGTTACGAAATGAAACCAAAACATACTGAATTTTTCTAATTAATTCTATATTAATTTGTAAACTTACTCTGCATAATTATATTCTTCACAAATACATGTAAACAATATAATATAATAAAGAGCCGATATATACTCAGATGTCAATTATACTTGTATCATAAGAAAGTGAAATCCTTCAGAGAAATCAGTTTAAATGGTATTAGATTACTCGAAAATGGCGTTTATTTTTCGTTGAAAAAACATTTTTACTTCATTCCAAAAAACATTACATCAAGTACTGAAAGTAAAATTGCACCTCTATTCTTTATTGAGGATGTAAAAAACCTAAACGGTACTCACACATTATGGAAATCACGTGAGAACGCTCGACTCAGTCACTAATGACTCAGTTTGCAATAAATATATGCTAACATTGTAACATATTGTAATAATTATTTGGTTTGAGAACAGTTCCAATTGACCAAATTACATCATTATTATATGTTGGAAAAGTGAGTTTGCATTACAAGCAAGTTGATAATGTCGTTCTATTTACGTGTTCGAATTAAGATTAATAAGTGATTAATTGAGAAATATAAATCTACATGGACAACCACTTTATTGTATTATCTTATTATGCTTTTTCCATACAATACAATATTTTAATACTGATAATTTAACTACTAATTCACACCATTTGAGTAAATGGGACATCTTCTTGATTTGACGGAAATATTCTGGCCAGACAAAAATTTATTTAAACAAAACAGAATCACTGAGATTGAATTCTCGCACATCACTTGGTGAAACATCATAAAGAATAAAGTATAAACTTTAAAATAAAAACACTTGGCTTATGTTTCACAATATAAAAAATATTTAGATACTGTATTTAGCAGTAATGAAAAGTCGACATGTTTCGAGTTACGAACTCATTATCAAGACTGACTACAGGAGAGTATTGCATCGTAATTTATAAAACAGACAAAAGCAAAGGTGATACCTGAAAATCAATTTGTTCGTTTACAAGGGGTAATTGACTATTATGGGCGGAACTTATTTCGAGAATTTCAAGAAGGCCAAGGCGTTTTCCTTTGTTACCTGAATGTAACAATTTGGTTTTGTTGAAATCCAGGAAGTGATTGAATTTTATACAGTGTTCAGAGAAGCCAGTGGTATTTTTGTTTTGTAAAATTGACTTTTTATGTTCTTCAACACGAATATTTATATTCCTTTCTGTCTGTTCAATATAGAAAGCAGGACATTCGTCGCAAAATATTTTGTAAATACTACTGTTTTCTCCGATGTTAGATTTTTCTTTATTATTGACCAAGAATGACTTCAAGTTTCTTTTATTTGTAAAAAATTGTTTAAACGTTATTTTTGGATAGTCAAATTTTGCTACTCAAATTAGGCACATAATCTATTGGGAAGTATTTTTGTTCTTCATTAATAGTTTGTGTGGGGTATATTGAATGCAACAGATACTTAATTCGTTTTTTCCCAATGAGCTTGTCGATAAGACTTTCATTGTAACCGTTATTGATGGCTAATAATTTAATTGTATTAACTTCAGTTTGAAAATTTGTTTCCGATAATGGAATCGTGACCAACCTATGTATGAACGAATGAAAAGCACTGAGTTTTATTTTAATGTGTTGGTTACTGTCGCTGTGAATTAAAGTATCTGTGAAGGTTGGTTTTCTATAAATGTTGAAAGTAAGAGAATTCAAATTCCTAGCAATCTGAACGTCTAAGAAATTCAAGGTACCGTTTTCGTTTTCTACTTCTTTTGTAAATTGAATCGAGTTGTAGAAAGTATTTATATATTTAAGGAAATTATCTAACTGCCTATCTGTACCTTGTAAACGAACAAATTGATTTTCAGGTATCACCTTTGCTTTTGTCTGTTTTATAAATTACGATGCAATACTCTTCTGTAGTCAGTCTTGATAATGAGTTCGTAACTCGAAACATGTCGACTTTTCATTACTGCTAAATACAGTATCTAAATATTTTTTATATTGTGAAACATAAGCCAAGTGTTTTTATTTTAAAGTTTATACTTTAAAACAGAATCAATTCATTATACTTACGGCCATGAACCCGTTTATGATAACAAACTCATTCAATGGCTGGTTTTAGTGATACTCCAAACTCCTGTTGATGAAATAAATACTTCAATGTAGGTAATCTTTTAAAGTATATACTTTCATTTGAGAAGGTCTAAATCGATAAAAAAAGGTCATTTTAGTACTGAACTATTGTGATATGCTCTATTTTCCCCATATTACTTGTATAAGGTTTAATGTCAATTGACGAAGGTTTGACCACGTTTCGGTGAAATATTGAGGTGGTTGAAAATTAAAGATCTAATTGAGTAACATTATGTAGTATTTGTGCACACGATACAACAGACTTCTCAACCATTCTTCCTGAGGAAAAAATTATAGTTCTCAACATACCCCAACATCGTTCAACAGGTTTTCAACATAGCTTTTTTTTGTTAATTTGTATAATGCTCTTAAAGTTAATTTCAAAGTTTAATCATTTTTTAGTTTGAAAAAAAGTTTGAAGAATACATTTTGAACATGTTATTTGGTAAATTAGCTCAATATGTTTTTTAAATTTGTGCGGTTATTGCTATTTATGAAAATGTATATTTACATTTATATTCAATAA
>JARQZK010002301.1:70000-85000 GCA_030704885.1 Cynegetis impunctata | reverse complement strand
GCATCTGTAAATATCATAGAGATATTACAGATAGAGGCGACAAGCCAGCCTGAAACTTGTCAGCTCGGGTGAGGGAGAGAATCTGAAGGTTAGGTTAGACTCTGACACTTACGTCCTTCTATGTTTACGTCTGATACGTTTGACAAGGATAGAAAAACCCTGCGATCGTCTCTCTCTTTCGCTCCCACTGAGTTTTGAGACTGACGTTGCCACTTACAGAGCGGCCTATGGCTTGTCGCCTCTATCTGTAATATCTCTATGGTAAATATGCGCCCGGGGACTATGCCGTTCAAATCGCATGTCCACCTGCTTCGCTATCAGTATACGATGCGCTTCGCGACATTTCTTTAACGATAAAGGTTTGAAATATGATACGTGGTTTGTTCGTTGGTTTAAATTTTTTTTCTCAACCACGATGCACTTTGCAATTTTTTTTCTTCGAATAAATTATATTCTACTTTAAATTCGATTTGCTGTTTGAACGTGATTTTTCAACATATAATTCGATTCGTTAGAATCGCTTCTCGACGCGATGAATTTCGCGCAAAAAATACGACTTCAGTGATGGAGTTTGGCTGCTCACTAGTTTTTCTTTTATTTGTTAGGCTTATGTCTGATCTCTTATCATTTCCAACTGATGAGCTGTGCCTTGAAGGTTGAGTGGTAGGTTAGCGTTGGCTAAACTTCGACTTTAATGGACTTTCTTTGAGCTCTCCGCTATTATATTTTATAATATATTCTGATCGGAGGATACTGTTTATTTATATGTATATATATATATATATATATATATATATATATATATATATATATATATATATATATATATATATATATATATATATATATATATATATATATATATATATATATATATATATATATATATATATATATATATATATATATATATATATATATATATATAAGGGCTTTAGGGGGTAGCGTGCAGGAAAATTGCTTGCCAGGGCCTCTTGCTGAAACTAGAAAAAATATGAGTTGATATTTAAGCTTTTTATGCTTAGCTACTAGTCGCAATAATAAATTAAATTAGGTATATTCATAGTAAAGTACATATTACTATGCATAAGTATCTAAATGGAAATGATTTTCACGTATTCTCACATGATTTCATCCATATTCAATAGTGGTGCTATTCTTAGTCAATGACAGACAAACGTAAAAGAACACATTCATAAAATGAGAAACTTATAGATGATCGTTAAAAACCTATTTTGAAAAGTGTCAATCTTTTGTTATCTTGATACATAGATATATATTGTAAAAAACCTTAACTGATTTGTTTACTACTACCCAAGTAGTCTTGAGAATTATTGGAGCCGCACCTGTCACACATGCAAAGAGGAGTTTTTATTTCACATATTCGAGGAATTCCACAACACAAGTTTGTTTTTATACCTTGCTATTCTTTCAATAAAAATGTGCTTTAGTTAGAGGTTTTAGTCTGAGAAGAAGTTGCAAACATCATTTTCAAATCCTTGCGTACATGTTTGAAACCATTTATGTATCTTAATTCATTATCAGTGAAAATTTGTCGAATTTATGATTGCAATGTTTTATAAATCTGGTTATCAAGTTTTTGCTAAACTTTAAATACAGTTACCTGAACCTATTTGCTATTTCTATTCTCAAACTTAGGAAGAGTGATTAGGGCCTTGCAAAGTACTAACGCCCCAAGCCTTGCAATAGTTAATACCGCAGACGTATATATATATATATATATATATATATATATATATATATATATGCGTGTATATATTTATATTTATATATATATATATATATATATATATATATATATATATATATATATATATATATATATATATATATATATATATATATATATATATATATATATATATATATATATATATATATATATATATATATATATATATATATATATATATATATATATATATATATATATATATATATATATATATATAAATCATTATTATTATTATTATTAACAGCGATAGACTTGATTATGGTAAGTTCCTTAATGCAGTTATTAATTCTCATAGTTACATTTATTTATCTATCAATCATACACTCAGCGTATGATAGATTGAAAAATCATGCATGTAGTTATTAACTTTGCAAAATATCATTAACATATCTTAACTGATATATGGTGCATTTTAGAATCAAAAACAATAAAATATCTTTCTGCTAATTTCTGGAAGCAGTGAGCCAAATTTCTATATAAATTTGCCCAGGTTCAAGAATTTGTCCAATAATTTCAATGTAGTATTATCAAATATTATGTCTTTTCTGTCTAACAGATCAGCATATATGTTTGTTATTCAACTATTATTGATTTACCTTCCATTTCCTTGCCTTCCGGATAGCTAACTGTATATCTCTCCATTTATATAATTCTATATACTCAGTGACTAACCTTACTATGTTAAAAATCATATTATATGTGAATGTTATGCTTACCTAATTATTTGAGTGTGTTGAATGATGAGATAAGTCATCGCACTCTTATATATATATATATATATATATATATATATAGTTCAATATTTTATCAATACATCATTTATATTCTAAGCTCTATGATATGGTGTAATTACATACAGTGCTGAAATTCTTTCGGATTAGATCGTTATACAAAATGTTATCAAGAGTACTTAGTTCACATCAACTGATTCAAATTCTACTACAGATGAGAAATTTCATGATTTTGCCATTTCAATTATCAACCCAGTTCTAGTCTGAAGTGATTCATATAAATCAAGTTTTTTGTGCGTTAATTAAATAATGTTATTGCTACGAATAAATTAGACATTTCCACACTGACATTGTTAAATCTAAATATATACAATTATATACTCTACACTGAATCATAGCTGCACTTGATTTTGATTTGAGATATGAATTTTATTAGTTTAATTATTGGCATATTTTAGTAGGATATTCCAAAGAAATTCAATTGAATAATGTACAGTATATACATGTTATCTTTGATTTCATCTATGAAGTGGCATGAAAGTGATAATAACAAAATATCAATTTTATTTATATCTTTATAGGTGACTTTTTTCTCTTTTCGGCTTTCTACACATTACGATCTTGACAACTTTTCAAATAAAGCGATTTTTATGAGCACAACTATGAAAAAGTTATATATCAATAGGAACCATTTATATATTTGTTTTTATTTCAAATCATACGTGAGTAATAGTGTCTCGTTATTACAATTTTACAATGAAGATTCGATAAATGGAAACAGCAGCAAGTATAATAAAATAATAAGTAAAATAAAATAAATGTAAGTAAATAATAATGTATAGCATTACAAGTATTTATTGCTTACTTACGATTGAAGATTATGTGATTCGAGTGTTTCCTATTTACTATTTACATTCATTACAGAGAGTCAATAGTGAGATGATATGATAATCATTCAAAAGGACAGAGTATTAAAAGTTCCTAAATTATTGCTCGTATATTCCCATAAAATACATATCTAGTATTGCAGTGTATCGAAGGCAAGCAGTCAAGTAAGGCAGTGGTTTTTCTATTCGTTTTATACCTCCAAGACCACGATTTTCGAAAAATTTTGTCTGATATATATATATATATATATATATATATATATATATATATATATATATATATGTATATGTATATATATATATTATATATATATATATATATATATATATATATATATATATATATATATATATATATATATATATATATATATATATATATATATATATATATATATATATATATATATATATATATGAATTTGTTTTTTATAAAATAGATTTATTTTTAATTCGCTTTGCTATTTAAGCGTAATTTTTCAAAATATAATTTAATTCGTTAGAATTGCACCTCGACGCGATGCAGTTCGCGCGAAAAATACGACCTTAGTGATGGAGCTCTGCTGCTCACGTCTTTTTTTTTTTGATAAACGGGGGTCACCCGAACGCACTCGTTTTTCTAAATTTCAAATGACCTCCGTTGTCGTGTTCAAATTCATAGTAATAAATATCAAAATTCATGAAAAAATTGAAACAATAAGTAATTAAGACACGATTCGACCGAAGTTATCTTTTATTCTATAACTAACATATTTGTGTAGTTCACGAAAACTAATTTAACTTTTGTTCTTATCATTTAGCGCTGATCTGATTACAATATTGATAAAAATCTAAAGAAGTACAATATTAAATCAATAACGTAACATTTGAATATAGATGCCAACTATTCGAGTAAACTAATAAATCTGTCACATTTAACTAAATATTCAGCCTGTTTAAATAAATAAATACCATATATTCAAATTAATATTATCCACATAATAACTGGAATACGTATTTCATGAATATTTCTTTTTCTGTACCAAGATACCTTCGAAATATTTAGACTAAATATCATTTACTAATAATTTGATGAATCCACCATGAAAATGTTGTTCGGTCGATTTTTTCTTTATTTAGGAGTGTCATAATATAACAGGTGTGGAGTACAATGTCAGCTTACATAAGCGCTGGTATGTGCAAAAATAATCAGCATATGCGTACCTACTAGATCTTCATAATAGGAATACTGAAAGTGACCTAGAAGCCAACTATCTAACAAAGACCCGTCGGAAATACTGAGATAGAATCTATGTAGAAATAATAATTGGAACTTTATTCACGTTCTGTTAATTTTTCATGATCTTCAGTGTTTGACACAGTCATCATATTATCACGAAATATCTTGCTTTTGTGACTATTTATTGTCTTGATGTATAAACATCATGAAATATCTGCGTATATGAATACTTCATCCATGATACGTATAATGTCATATTTTTCATAAAAAACTGAAAAAGTCATGGAATGCTTATAGTTTAGTAGTTACTCCACTTGTCTTGGTGTTTAGTTGACCTTTTCTTAACGCCAGCTGCAACTCATGCTGAACCGCTTCTTTATAGTCTATGGACGTTTTTATACTCAAAAAATAAATTTAATATTCTTGATTCAAAAAGGAATTTCAACAAAAATATGAGAATGCTTGAATAATGAGTAAGAAATGATAATCAGAATTAATGATTATAATTCTATAAAAACATCTGTTTGTTTCTATATTACATTGACTAAACATTATAGAAAATTATTTATTGTTAGTAGTTATTTTATAGTATTGTGAGCACTGTGTATGTAGTGTATGTATGTATATATAAAACACTTTTCCACTGAAGATATCGATATTAAATTTGTATGGCTAATATGATCCGACGAAACCTATTTTTCATGATAAGGTATCTTAAACAAAATTCCACTTCCAGTTTCACCGAAAGTTATATCCACATTTTTATTTCAAAGGGAACATCCTGTATATGTTTTGATTTTTAAATTTCTTATTCAATTCCTAGTTATATTGCCGTACCATTTCCTACACCTAAACCGAACTGTTTTCGAGTTATTAAAGGTTTCCGTAAAAACATGACAGTTGCGCCTTCAACAAAAATAGTCTATAACTCCTTTGTTAACAGGTCTATCTGTATGCAGTTTAGATTTTCAGAACCTCAAAATACTGCTTTAAATATGCCGTGACAAACTTCTAACCTATTATTTAATCAAAACTAGGGTGAATTCGGCAAACTTTAAACGTTAATAACTTCTGTATTTTTAATGGGACGCTATGTATGATTTTGCATAATCAAATTTACTATTAAATTGCTCTTTGTGGTATAAGATTTATCTGAAGTTAACCCTAAAGGAAAAAATCAATGAGTGTCAGATCTAGGGAGCGAGCAGGCCAAGCAATGGCCTTTCCTCATCCTATCCAACGGCCGGCGTAACTCCGAATCAAAAACTGCCCCACGATACGTCTATAATGAACAGGAGCACCATTTTGCTGAATCAAAATGTTTGATCTTGTATGCAAGTCTACGTCTTCGAGTAGCAATGGGAGATCGGCTTGAAGAATTTCCAGGTATCTCTCCCATTGAAGACACCGTCAAAAAAGAATACTGTCTGCCCAAACTTTCAATGACCACCTATTTTGGTGATCGATGGTTTTCAGCCAGTGAGGAGTATGAGTCGATTAATAGTGCAAATTGTGCCTACTAAGACATCCATCACACTTGAATCTAGCTTCCTCTGAAAATAAAATGCCGTTTAAGAAGTTGCCATTAATATGCTCCATTTTCAGCATATTCCATTTAAAAAATCTACTCGATGCTTCGTCATCATAAAATAAATGAAAAACTTATGGTTTGAGAGTATACTATTCGCACTGCTGTGCAATAGACCAGGTTTTGTTGCGATATCCCGGGTACCTACTCAAAAAAGGATTTTCCTCTATAGTCAAACGAACTTCTTATTGAGGCTCCGTGGCGGAGAGGTTATAGGTAGCGCTATGCCGTCTTCGTTGACGGAGTTGGTGGGTTCGATTCCCACCATATTCCTGGGTGTTTGTGTGCGTTCTGAGTTTTCAGTGGTTCCCCTCATTTAGTAATTTGGTGGCTAATGTCCATAGATGACGAAGCCTAATTGTACGGGGGTCGGGCCGTGTGACAGGGCACACGTCCCACCTCTTAAAAAAAAAAAAAAAACTTCTTATTCATGGTCATCAATCTCCGTGCAAAAAAATCTTGGTTATTGTGAGAAATATTATCTGTTAATTCAAATTTATTCCTCAATTTTTGAGAATAAATCACTTCGGGCAATCTTGAGTCTGGATATTTTTGATGATAAATTCTACTAACTAGCAGAACATTTCGATGCGCTTTTCCGATAGGATAAACCTTATTTATCATTGCGTGAAATCCGTTTTAACCGAAAAAATACTAGAAAAGTGATACAATTAGGTCCTAAACAATTTTTGTTATCTGTATCGATGGATACATCAAAATAACTGGCTTGTCTATTTCTCAACTTGGTTATTATTAACTTTAGATTTAGGAAATGGTTATACCAAAAAGAAGGTAATTTAATAAAAACAAAACATACATGGCGTTCCATTCAAAATAAGTTGTTAACATTGAAAGTTCGCTAAATTCACGCTAGGTTTATATGTGAATCCAAACCGCATACCAATAGATATAATAACAAAGAAGTTAAAGGCTATTTTTGTTGCAGGCGCAACTGTCAAGTTGTTACGAAAACATTATAACTTAGAAACTGATCAATTTAGTTATGAGAAATGGTAGGGTGTATATATTTTATTAGGAACTGCATAAGAAAATTGAAAGACAAAATATATACAGGATGTTCTATTTGAAAAATGATGCCACTTTTGGTGAACCTGTGTGAAATTTTGTTAAATATTATTTTGAAAATACATTTGATGAAAAATAATTATGAAACGACTACGGATCTCTGGGTCATCCTTTGAATACTATATATATAATTATATACGTATATATGTATATATGCATATATATATATATATATATATATATATATATATATATATATAGGTATATATATATTTATAAATATACATCAAGATTGTAAACCCTTATACTTACTAACACTTGATTTAAGTATTTATTTATATATATATATATATATATATATATATATATATATATATTATATATATATATATATATGATTCTATATATATATATATATATATATATATATATATATATATATATATATATATTTATCTACATCAATGCTATTTTCAGCAATGTCAAGCCATTTAAGTATGAAAAACTAATTTTACTAATGAGTTGACGTTTCGAAACAAAATTTCTTTTTCTTCTGAACTTTCGAAATCCTATCGATAAAAAGTCTCATTACCAACGTTACTGCGCAGTTATTATTAGAATTTCTGGAAAAATTGATTAATTTTTATGAAAACATTTTGACTGAAATTTATGTGGATGATTGCTTCATCATTACTACATTGATAATTTTCATTGCGATTTCAATGAGAATTTTTAACTTACTCTAGAAAAATAAACAGAAGGCACATAAAATTTCATTTATATGATTCTTGTATATAGAAACAATGAAACTATTACGAAATTGCATAGAAGATGTTTTTTCACAAAGAATTTTGTATTAAAGAAGCATCTGTTTTCGCGAACGAAAAGTTTAATTATTGAATTATATTGACAAAGCTCTGAAACTTATTTCGCTAACACACAGACGTTAAAAGATGTCCATATTTTATTGCTACAAAATGATTACCCAGTACAACTTATACAGACTTACAAAATAATAAAATGAGATATATTCCTTTTTCCTATAATACACAATCAACTGATAAAATATTACATATTTTAAACCCACATAATATTATAGTAATTCACACTGCATAAAATCAGATAGAACAAATGTATTCTTAATCTATCTCATTTGAGAAAATCTCATCTAATTTATTGTATACCTTGCAAAGATGAGATGCAACATATATTTAGTAAATTTCTCAAAATTCGGAGAATATATTAAAAGCACATAATTATGCAAAAACACAAACTACTTCCCTATTCGAACATACAAATAATGAGAATCATTCTTTCTACTTTCATTGCGCTAGAACTTTAGAAATAGAAGAATATCAAAAATGCCAAGAAATTTCAGAAATGTTAGATTTCCATAAAAATGTCATTGAAGTTATAAATGATGAAAAATCATCAAAGTAGGTATAGTATATACATATTCAACTATTCCAATAAAAATCGTGAATCAAAACAGAACAATTATCCAACAAACTCAATCACAAACAACCCAAATACTTCGATAATATCCTCTTAACTTCTTCTTGTGGTGCCGTGCCCGGTTTCGGGCGTAGGCGACCTCTCTACAACTATTCGTGCTGTGCGTGATACAGCGATACACGAATAGAAGGGACCTACGTTTTACGACGGTTCCGAACGTCTTTACAGAGAGGCTTTACTAGGAAGAATACTTCTCGGTGGTTTGCCATTTCCTTCCGAGAGGTGGCTCCACATAAATTCGTTGTATCGGCCGGGATTCGATCCATCGACCTTCTGTTCAGTAGCCCAATATACTGAACTACGGAGCCACCGTCTTTTTGAAGACAAATTCTCTTAACTTCAATTTTGTAAAATTTGAAACTCTCGAAAAAAAATAATGGACCATATTTTATATATTCTTTTCCCTAATAATAATTATCAATATAGCTAGAACTGACAATAATAAAATAATTCTGGATTGGTATCAGAAACCAACCGACTCAGGAAGGTTTTTGAATTATTCTTCAAACCACCCTAAAAATCAGAAATTCAACACGGTCATCGCTATGAAAAAACGTGTCATACATATATGCGATGAGCAGTTCAAACAAGATAATTTAAGAAAACTTTTTCTCATATTTCACAATAACGGCTACCCTAAAAAGATTTTAAATAAATTATTCTATAATTCTGTTTTTTATGACGGACCGACAGAGGAGACAGATAACGCGATTTTTAAATATAAAAGATTGCCTTTCGTAAGGGGTTTGACGGATTTGGTTGTACCTCTCTTCAAGGATTTTCCGGCGCTTAAGATCGCTAAATATAATTTAGTTAAGAGTTCTATGCTCTTTTCAAATGTAAAGGACCCAACACCAGTGGATTTCAAGAGTAATGTAGTATATAAAATACCTTGTTTGGGATGTCAGGGTTGTTACATTGGACAAACCGCCCAGTGGCTTAAACAGCGAATTACACAGCACAGGAGTGATTGTCGATTGGGTAAAAATTCTTGTGCTGTAGTGGATCATCATATAAAAACAGGCCATAACTTTGATTATAATAATGTCAGTGTTTTGAGAACAGAGTCTAATTATGGAAACCGTTTATTCCTGGAAATGTGTTGCATAAAGAAGGATAAGAACACTATTAATTTTAAGTCCGATACAGGTCAGTTAAGCAGCATTTACAGTAATATTTTAAAATTGGCTAAATAGAGGAAAAAAATTTATTATTTCATACCCTGATTGTACAGTCAAAGTTAACATGTCGTCGTAAACTTTTTTGGTTCATTTAGTTTGAAAATGAATTAATAAAATTACCACATATTTGTGTTATCTCTATGAGAATGAAAAAAAAATTAGACCAGTTGTTGGGGAGATTTGTTCCCATTTTGTGATCAGTACTGTTTAACATGTCGATGTGATGCCTTGTGTGTTTGAATTTTACTCTTAAACTGTAAGTTGTTTGTGGTTTTTGTATTCTAGTGTTATTTTTGTTTTATTTTCAATCTTTACAGTAGACTCCTGATGATGTCAATAAAGTTTGACGAAATATTGAGTAGCTAGGAAAAGTAGAGTTTTCTTTTATATATAACAGACCGCACACCCAATAAACCTCCTCACTATTTCATACCGTACGGTCGATATCCTTTCATACTATATATATATATATATATATATATATATATATATATATATATATATATATATATATATATATATATATATAGTATATATATATATATATATATATATATATATATATATATTATATATATATATATATATATATATATATATATATATATAATATATATATATATATATATATATATATATATATATATATATATAATATATATATAAATATATATATATATATATATATATATATATATAAATATATATATATATATATATATATATATATATATATATATATATATATCAGTGGCGGCTCGTGAGGTTTTGGTTTGAGGAGGCTACAAGAGGTGTTAAAAAATACACCATAGGCGAAAATTTTTAGGATTTCAAGGTCAACCGCCTTATAATTTAAAGAAAATCAAAGTAAAACAAGAACCCTAAGCTATTAATTTGTTTTCACTTGCGAGTATCTACCTTGAGACCTACAACTCCTATTTACAATATTCACAAAAACTCTTCTCAGCCAACTAATCAATTAATCTATTCATCAAATTTTTTTTCTTTCACAAAATAGGTACCTACCTACCTACTTAACGAATTTGTTAACAGCTGGTGAGAGCAAATAAAAAGTTATTATATATTTTTGACGATTAGCGGGATTCTGCGATCTTTAACGTTTACGTTTAAAGTTATACCAATTCCTTTTCAATAGACAACATACTAATATTTTTCAAACGATCCTGGCTCATTGAATTTCGTAAATAAGTTTTAATTCTCTTAAGAGTGGAAAACGAGCGCTCTACGGAAGCCGATGTCACCGGGATAGAAACAATTAGACATAAGAGTTTATAAACTTGGGGTAAATCTTGATTCAAATCATTATCAAAAAGGTATTTAATAGTCCTCACATGATTTTCATTTTGCCCCAAAATTTCATTGTCATTATAAACAACACACAGTTCACTTTTTATGAAAAAAAGTGTATTTTTGACATTAATTTTCCAAAAGGTTATCTGGAAAATTAGCCGAAAATCCGGTTAACAAATTTTTTTGAGTAAGTCGAAGAAATGCAGTTCTTTCAAATCAGAGAACCTTATTTCTATTTGACCCCTAATAGTATCCAAAATTTCATAAAATATTTGCTTGTAGTGAAGCTCCATATCTGCATAACTGAATTTCTTTCGTTTTGGGCTAAATTGAGTCGTATCATCAGTAGTTTGAAATACAGAAAATAGTTTTTTAAAATAAACTCCTGCACGAAATTCTGAAATTTTTTCCAAAAGAAACTTGAGCCGATTTCGTGAGCAAATTACATCTGAAAACTTGTGCTGTAAGATTTGAAAAACTATTTCTGTTTGTTCAAAAATTAGTTTAAAGATGTTTAAAAAATATATAAATTCCTTATCTTGTAAGTAAGATATTAATCCGCGTGCGGTATTTAAAGTTACTTTATCGGTGAAAAATTTCTCACTTTCAACTATAGAATTAAATCCTCCAATCCTAAGCGGCCCCAAACAGAGACATTTTCACTAGTAAAAAGTAAACACTGCCAACAAAATAATTTATTTTTTACCTGTGATCCGGTTAGGCAAGGATGTCTCTCATAATTCCTTGTATTAAAACCGCGGTTTTGTTGTCTGTTACGCTGCACCAAATTGTTTAATTCAGGGGTAGGTCGCAATGTTTTTATTTCAACTTTATCCTCATAACTTAGTGCACTAAAGTTATGGGATAACAAATATTCCACTAAGTCACCATTGAAATTTTTGAAATTAACTTCAGTAACCAAACTCATTTTAAAACAATACGCGAGCAATATAAGTAAACTAGCTGTTTTCGGCCATTAGTCACTACTATCACACTACGATTCAATTAATGCTTTCCAACGAATTCACTCGATGTCACGCGAAATTCTATAGTTGTGATTGGTCGACATTGTATAAGACTGGGTTCCTATCCGTGTTGACATTTAAATGTGTTTTGCTTTTCTATTGCAATGAAGTATTCATTCGGAGTATTTGCACCGTTGTTTGCTCTTCTGGGGCAGGCATAATGAACGTTGAGAATATGCCTTTACATGCCTCCGCAGCGTTGCCACAAATCTTGAAATGAATGAAATGCAGTAAATGTAAATACCTTCTATCGTAATTAATAAATTATATAATATAATGTAGGTTGAAAGGAAGGTAGGTGCATAAAATAATATGATTTTGATTAATATGAATATGCTGAATGCTGACTATTCAATATAATATATTAGTGATACACGAAATATTATTGAGGAGGCTTAGCCTCCTTAGCCTCCTTTGACTAGCCGCCCCTGATATATATATATATATATATATATATATATTATATTATTATATATAATATATATTATATATAGTTATATATATATATATATTTATATATATATATATATATATATATATATATATATATATAATATATATATATGAATATATGTATATATATATATATATATATATATATATATATAGTATATATATATATATATATATGAATATATGTATATATATTTATATATATATATATTATATATATATATATATATATATATATATATATATATATATATATATATATTTAAGGTGCAGTTTTCTTAGGTTTAGAGCACAGTAAACTTCAGGTATTCAGATTTTATTAATCAATCGACATATGTTTCGGCGTATATAAGCCTTTTTCAAGATTATAACAATGGCTGGGACATTTACATCTAAAAATACATTTTAAAAATCAGTCACAATTTCTTCACTATGTTTACATTAACTTACTGTTTATCAGCAATCTACATTTCATCAATTCATTTGAAACAACGCTATACACTACATTGGGTCTGTCATTTTTAATTTGCTTTGTTTTGTTTTTGATTATATAGTTTTCTAATTGATCACCTGAGGTGTCATCTGTGCGCTTGTAGAATAAATAAATGTGGTATTGGAAGGCTTATATACGCCGAAACATATGTCGATTGATTAATAAAATCTGAATACCTGAACTTTACTGTGCTCTAAACCTAAGAAAACTGCACCTTAAATATATAAAATATAGCACAAGAAATTCTACCTATTATATATATATATATATATATATATATATATATATATATATATATATATATATAACTATTTATATATATATATATATATATATATATATATATATATATATATATATATATATATATATATATATATATAATTGCAGTATTTTGTTCAATATTTAGAATAGAAAAAATTTGAGTTTCGAAAATATCAACTTGAAAAAAACTAGAAAATATCAAGTTGATGATTTTGCCTATTTAACAGAAGATTAAAACAAATTCAGTTGTGAAAATGTTTGATAATTATTTAAACGTGAATTCAAAGTGGAAAGTTAAACAAGTAATGTGAAATAAAATATTTACCTAGCAAGAACTTATATGAAGTAACGTCTGTCACGTCACTTTGTTAATTGTAAGCATGTAATTATATAACATTTATATACATAGCTCACTATTCTCCAGGGTTTATATGATACATTGTACACAAACTTGAATAAAAACAAGTAATTTGCTTTTTCCTTTCGCATGATTCAATATACATAAATACTCATATACAAACTTTTCGATTTCCCTTCAGATCCTCTTTAGGTTGAGATAACCTGTCATATTTATATCTCAGCACAAACATATCATATTCAACTTATTAGCTTCAAGGCATAACAGTCTACTGGTTCGAACTATTTCAAAGAGAACAAACAGTATGTATAATTAATTGCATTCTCTAATACCCTATGAAATAGAAGACTTGGATGATTTTACGAAAGAAATATCTTTGATGCCTTTGAATTATTGGACAAAAAATTACAAGTAGATTGGATTCATGATACTCTTCTCTAGCAGGCCTTTTATTATTGAAAATGTATTATATATATATATATATATATATATATATATATATATATATATATATATATATATATATATATATATATATATATATATATTTATATATATATATATATATATATATATATATATAATATATATATATATATATATATATATATATATATATAGTTGACAATTTCCGTTAATGAAGCACTCACTTTCCTCCCTCAAGTGGATTTAATTTTGTTGACATAACTTTAGACTTTGAATGCCGTAAAGAAGTGAAACGGCGTTAAGTCTCATGATCTTGGCAGCCAAATTTTCCAACAAAAGTGGTTAATTATTACACAGAAAATGACATACGCAGTACCTACTTGAATGGTTTCTCGGGTTGTAAGATGTAAGTTATGTGGCACCATCTTGTTGAAACTACATTATCATGTTGTGATAGCGGACACCACTAATTATCAAGAATCATTCTTAAATTTCTTGAATCCCAAATGCTCTAATTTTCACGACCATATCTCCCAAACTGATTTTTTACGAAAAAGAGCATCTAGTTCATTTTGCTCTTAATCCATTCAACGAGCTTTATCCCCTTCAGTTCTTGAGTAAATTGAACATTATGAGTATCCTGATTCGAATTTATCCTGGGAATACGCTGTAGACAGTTTCTAGGAATGTCCTGACCACGGTGCTGACTTGATGTTACTGGACTCTCAGTAACACTATGGCCAAATGCTTCGTTGTTGTGTGTTGAA